>JAWPHD010010096.1:0-97237 GCA_037043455.1 Cyrtodaria siliqua | reverse complement strand
GACGAAGGGAGAAAAAAATAAACAGTCCCCCAAATTGTTGAAAAAAAAAATAAACAGTCCCCCAAATTGTTGAAAAGAAAAATTCCAGCCTTCTCTCACATTCTTGGGGGGGGGGGGGGGGGGGGGGGGGGGGGGGGGGGGGGGGGGGGGGGGGGGCGGGGAGGGGGAGGGGGAATCTGGGAGGTCCAATTAGAGGACAAAAAGGGGCGGGAATCTGGGAGTCCAATTAGAGGACAACAAAATCTGGCTCCCTCTTCAGTCTATATGATAAATGTAGATCTACTTTAAAAACATCTGGCTACATCTACGACAAAACAATATTAGGTATTTTATTTTTCCATTGGGAATTTGATAGTTTATTTTTTTATTTGTTTCCCTTCCTCCTACAGCTATTCTCTGTCTTGATGGTTCTTAAAACAAATAATAGTAGTCATGTCCTATGTGTATGTATACATGCGCAACTGCAAATGAGTGGTCATGGTAGTAATAAATGAGGTGATCAGTGGTCATGGTAGTAATAAATGAGGTGATCAGTGGTCATGGTAGTAATAAATGAGGTGATCAGTGGTCATGGTAGTAATAAATGAGGTGATCAGTGGTCATGGTAGTAATACATGAGGTGATCAGTGGTCATGGTAGTAATAAATGAGGTGATCAGTGGTCATGGTAGTAATAAATGAGGTGGTCACGGTAGTAATAAATGAGATGATCAGTGGTCATGGTAGTAATACATGAGAGTGATCAGTGATCATGGTAGTAATACATGAGGTGTGGTCATGGTAGTAATAAATGAGGTGATCAGTGGTCATGGTAGTAATAAATGAGGTGATTAGTGGTCATGGTAGTAATAAATGAGGTGGTCAGTGGTCATGGTAATAATACATGAGGTGATCAGTGGTCATGGTAGTAATAAATGAGGTGATCAGTGGTCATGGTAGTAATAAATGAGGTGATCAGTGGTCATGGTAGTAATACATGAGGTGATCAGTGGTCATGGTAGTAATACATGAGGTGATCAGTGGTCATGGTAGTAATACATGAGGTGATCAGTGGTCTGATGGTAGTAATAAATGAGGTGATCAGTGGTCATGGTAGTAATACATGAGGTGATCAGTGGTCATGGTAGTAATACATGAGGTGATAGTGGTCATGGTAGTAATACATGAGGTGATCAGTGGTCATGGTAGTAATAAATGAGGTGATCAGTGGTCATGGTAGTAATACATGAGGTGATCAGTGGTCATGGTAGTAATAAATGAGGTGGTCATGGTAGTAATAAATGAGATGATCAGTGGTCATGGTAGTAATACATGAGGTGATCAGTGGTCATGGTATTAATAAATGAGGTGATCAGTGGTCATGATAGTAATACATGAGGTGATCAGTGGTCATGGTAGTAATACATGAGGTGGTCATGGTAGTAATAAATGAGGTGATCAGTGTTCATGGTAGTAATACATGAGGTGATCAGTGGTCATGGTAGTAATAAATGAGGTGATTAGTGGTCATGGTAGTAATAAATGAGGTGGTCAGTGGTCATGGTAATAATACATGAGGTGATCAGTGGTCATGGTAGTAATAAATGAGGTGATCAGTGGTCATGGTAGTAATAAATGAGGTGATCAGTGGTCATGGTAGTAATACATGAGGTGATCAGTGGTCATGGTAGTAATAAATGAGGTGATCAGTGGTCATGGTAGTAATACATGAGGTGATCAGTGGTCATGGTAGTAATACATGAGGTGATCAGTGGTCATGGTAGTAATACATGAGGTGATCAGTGGTCATGGTAGTAATAAATGAGGTGATCAGTGGTCATGGTAGTAATAAATGAGGTGATCAGTGGTCATGGTAGTAATAAATGAGGTGATCAGTTCTATGTTTGCATGTTTAATATATACCAAGAGAAAATAGACACTAAAAATGCTAAAAGTTTACCTTTGACACTTGACTGTGACCTTGACCGTTACCATTTATTACAAAATGTTGGTGAGAAAAATTGTATATATAAGATACTCAAACCTGTGAATTTATATAATAATATCTTTATAGGTACACATGTTGTGCAACAAAGCAATTATATTATGACTATGTCCCATTTTGGTGGCCATCTTGGATGCCATCTTGAATAACTGTTTAGTGCTACCACAATTTCAGATTACAACAGGCCTTGTATGTTACTCTTAACATGATGAAGTATCAAACCTTCCACAGATCTCTGTTTTAAAATAAACTAAGAAGACAAGGAGACCCCAAAAAAGCAGCCTTGACTGAACTTTGCCATACATTATTAAATTTTGTGTCAGATAAATTGTCTATCTAAGATACATGTACCTTTAAATGTATATAATAATACCTTTATTAGTACTAAATTTATGCAAGAAAACAATTATTATGACTGTATATAACATTTTGGCGGCCATCTTGGGCGCCATCTTGAATTACGTTTTAGTGCTACCAATTCATGACTACAGCAGGTCTCAGAAAATGCCAAAGGCATCCAACTAATTGAATATAAGGTCAAACCTTCTACGGATGGGGTAGGCTACGTTTTTGATTTTCTAGGCCTCTTTTCAGAAACTGCTCTCGGACTATTATTAGTCAATCTGCCAGATAAACTACCAGGAGCTGTACCTTACATGGTGTGCATTATGCATATGGTATACATAGCAACAGCAGCCATGGGAGAATTACAGTTAATCAGTCAAATATAAGATACATGTTTAGCTGTATTAAATGATACAATCAAATAACCAATGCATTTACATTTTTTACTCAAAACATTTAGACACATGAAAATATTTGTTTCTTTCCAATAAGTATTGAGTTATAAAATGTTATATTAACCATAATTAATTGTTGATTGACCAGATGAGCTTTTTAAATTGTTTATTCAAAGGATATCATCAGGGTATTACAGATAAATTTCATGTAATGCAAACCATCTTTACATATCTTTTTTTTTTTAAGTAAAATATAAACAATATATAACGGCAAATTAGTGGGCCGACTCTACATTGGGGGCTGACGACCAAATCAGGGGCCAGCTGGGCAGAGTTTGCACATCCTTAAAACAATCGCACCTCAACCAGTGCTCAAATCCAGGATCTCTGACTGGCTTAGCTCTCCAGTGCTCCAACCTCTGGGCGATTGAGGACACACAATTGGCGATTGACAGGCGATCAATAATGCACAAATTTATGGTACCCAGTTACTTTGGTTCTAGGGTAGCCGTGAGAATCCTAGCTCTTACAGCTATGTTAGGTAAATACCATAAGAGCTATGATTCTCATAGCTAGCACTAGGGATGGAAATTAATTCAATTTGAACAGTTTTATTCCCCTGCACACAGGGTCAGGATAGTGCATACATGCTGTACATTCATATTTATTACAAGGTGAGCAGTTGCCAGAATGTATACCCTGTTTTGCACCATTAACGGTCAAACATATATTGTTGGAATGTGTAGACTTTGATCCTGCGACAAAGATACTATACAGTTAATACTTTGAAAGAGTAACTTGATACCAGGGCTTCTAAAATTTTAAAATGCAAATCGGTCCAGGTTTTTAACTGCCGTAAGAATCGCGCTTATTTTGAAAAAATCACTAAAATCGCCGTACCCCACCCACCATGTCAGCTGCACCATGAATTTTTTCCGTTCAGTCATTGATATAGAGAACTATTTAAAATGTATGTTTGTATTATATTTGTATTATTTCTAACTTTATCACAATTTGTACATTTTAATGACTGACATCATGTCTTCGCTTTACTGAATGAATAATTTTCACTCAATATTAAAATTGTTGATCATTTGAGGAATTGAACCGGAAGTGTCTAATAAACCGGGTAGGTATAAAACGCGGACTAACACGCGCGGACTAGCGGATTATATACGATTTTACATAAATTTGAGTAATATCGTTTTTCATCAATTAGCTTAATTAATACCAAATGTTACGACTAACGCAAACAATTTCGGTCCGACTTAAAAAAAATACGGTGTCAGGTTTGATAACTTTCCTTAATATTATACTTAAAGTTATTGTAAAAAAAAAAATCAAACAAACAATTAACACATCTCGGTATTTTAATGACGCAAACAAATTTCAGTCCCAGCTTTGGCCACTTAAAAAAAAAAACCGACACAAGCAAACAGGCTAACACCTTACGACTAACGGTATATCAAAGAAATCACAGACGGTAACACTCGCTTCAGTGAACCGACAGAACGCGTGATATACTTTCACTGATCACACATCAAAGGCGTGCTACGTGCTACATGGCTATAGACTCTTCCGGAAAACTCCCTACTATCGGTAATGGTTTAGTCCAAATTGACCTACTTTCGCACAGCGAGTGACAAACAATCGTGTTATGGATCAAAGAATATTGCCGCAAGGCATATTTCAAGGAGTGTATAAGGTAATTGTTGATTTTTCAACGACCGATAGATAAAATATTTGGGACCGATTTTAACAGAGATTTTGAAAAGAAAATCGGTCCGGAGAAACAGAATTCGGTCTGGGGACCGACAAACCGGCGATTTTAGAAGCCCTGCTTGATACTATAGATTTTAGTCTTGTTTTAGATTTCCTTAAAGAAATCAGACTTTATAAATCATATAATATTTTCCTATATAAACTTGTTTACAAGCCCGTTGGCGGGCATTTATTGATTTACATATATACATATTTTATACTGCTACCATATCATCCCTTATTTGTAGATAGTTTTATCTTTATACGTTTACATTATTTTTAATTACTACTTCATTCTTTCATGATTCATCGGTTTTTGCACACAATATGACCTATTTATGTGTCGACGTGCCATAAAACACCATTCATTCATTATTCCCCTGGGTATGCCTGCTACCCCGTCCCACTGTTCACAACCTGAGATTTTCATGAATTCTACAAGTACTTCTTCGACACCCATACATCTAATAAAGTATTGTCATCACAGATGTCATAGCTGACTATGATGAGTGACTTCAACAATTTTTTGAAATGAGCTGGGTTATTTACATACTAGGAGTTGATGAAACATATTCAATTATAAAAAAGTTGGTGGGGTAACCCATGCATCTTCATTTGTATTTTGGAGGACCGAATGTTTCAGTGGAAGCGGGAGTCTTTCGGAAAAAACTCGGTAATCAGAAACTTTGTTGGCACAGGGTTCTTGACAAGTGACAGCTTGAAAAAACCGCTGAGTTCATAATCGACGCAGGTGTACAAAACTGTTGTCCTCGAAATGTCTAACATAATAAGGTGGTTGGAACCAGCGGCCTCCACCCATTCCTTCGGGTCTTTCATTTCCTTTGTCATTTGTGTTACTACATCCAAATGCAACACAGTGTACCATTTCAAATAATAAATATATCCTGATTTCACGAAATAAAATACACTAAACATGAAGACTTCACAAAATGATATATCCGTGGGAGATATCATCGCATGATAGACTGACATGTCGAGAAGGTCTATGGTAGTTGTGACATCACACACCAAGCGCGCTCGAAAACTACTGAATGTGGACGAAAATGTACGAAGTTAAATAATTCATCAAAAACACGTTTTTTAACAATTTTATATATTTTTATAGTTTGAATCTTTAGGAAACCGTTTTTAATAACAATTTACAATAGTAATATGTCAAGTATATGCCAACTTGGCCCGGGATCTTTAAAACCGCATAATTGCAGAAAAAACACGCTTCATGGATTTTTCCATTTACTGCCGGCAAAACCGAATAAACAGCAAAAAAAATGTGAATTCATTCTTGAATTTACATTATTTTTCCATCGCTAAAATAGTATCAGCGAAATTTTAATGATAACAAAATGTAAAAGAGAAAACTAACAAAATGTAAAAGAGAAAACTAACAGTCTATTAAATCCTTTTAGAATTGTTTTATTATTAGAATTTTGTGGTTTTGGGTTTCAAGAACCTCATTACTCAATGTCCAGTAAAACCTCAGTGTGTTCTGAGAATGTAATGAGCTTTAAATTAACTGGTTTCATCATGTTCATTGGTCCAATTTTTATCACTGTCAGAATGCATCATTCATATTTTCATTTGGTTGTTTCTATCATGACATCACTTTCTGGTATTACCGTAGTTAGTTGTACAGGTCTACTAAGGACCGACTTCCCAACGCTAAATGGTCATCGAAAAAGGATAGAAAGCTTACTTATTTACTAACATGCTGCATGACCGATTAGGGTTAGGATTAGCTCAGGTTATATAAGGTGAGGCCTGAGTAAAGCTCTTTCTTTTGAATAGCTTTGTTATATTGAACAGTATCTAGGGTTCATTGGAATCATAAAACCAAAACACAACTAGCAGGAAACCTCCTTTCATGTTTACCTCGTCATCTGATACAAAATTAATCCTTAACCCACTAAGCATAGCCTTTGTTTCCATTGTAAACCCAGAACAGCCTGCGAGTTACTCAGGGTTAACAATGTCTGGCTGCTGATCAGTAATTTTCCCCAAAACACCCTTTTGTCACATAAATGGAATGGCCTTAATTCAAAGAAAGACCAGTCCATTATATATTTGTAGCGGGATTTTCTCAAGCAGTTGTATACATGTCTGACTGTGAGGTATAGTTAGGCCATCCTTAAAAAAACATTTGCTATTTCCTGACCCAGGATTTCATAAATGGGTAGGTAGTTGATATTTGTTTTTGGCCAATGACAGTAAATACCGTAAGAAATTAAAAAATATATATACTGAAGAAAGCAACAACAAAATAAAAATGTGAAATAATTGCTGTAACAAGTTTTGGGTAGGGCCCTTTTTCATGGGTTGGTAGGGAAACAGCAAACCAACAATTGTTTATGGTCGGCCTTACCTATACAAATGTTCTCCCCCAAAAGTACAATAGGCATAGTCCTTCAATGTGCATAGAAAGCCTGCAGATGAATTGTTGCTCACTTCTCAGAATTGAGATAATCTGTTTAACTGTTTACAATACAATTGTACTCAATTGTTCATTTACATATATAGCTTTTACAGTTCACACTTTGGCCACTTTTAGTTGGAAAGGGAAGGGTAAACATCAGAGCTGACCAGCACATCTTGAAAACTTGCAAGATTTAGGTAGGTGCAGTTTACTATTATTGTGCTTTGGTTTGCTAAGTCCAGTTGGAGAAGAAGTAATAATGGGAACACTTAGTTTGTGAAGTACTAATGACAGAATGTTGACCCTTGTTTTGCTGAAAAATGCCATATTAAGCCTTGTGAACAACTGTAGCACATTCATTTATTATTTGATCTTTACCTCGGACAAGTTCGAAAACCAGCCAAATTGGCTCAGTAACACCGGAGTTATGGCCCTTGTTAGCTCTACTGATCAAAGATCAGCCGAGCTTATGCTGTAGTGCGGGGTCCTTCGTCCGTCTGTCCGACCGAGTTTACAGGAGCTTGTGTGACTAAAATGTGTCCAAATGGTAACGACACATAAGAGGTAAAAAACAGTCGCACGGGGTACGAACGTACACACAAAAAACAGACACACATGTTTTGAGTCACACAATGTCGGATTTGTGTCCGTCCGTCTCTCCGTAATTTTTTTTGTAGCGACTTCTTCTCTGAAACTACTGGATGGATTTTCATGAAACTTTACAGAAATGTTTCCCATGAAGTCTGGTGATCCTAGCAAAAATTCATGTTGATTTGAAATCTAAAATGGCCACCAAAGCTAAAAATAGAATTTAAAAAAAAAAGTTTGTAGCGACTACTTCTTGAAAACTTTAAGTGATATTGATATGGGACTTTTCCTAAAATAATCAGCATTACATGATGTTGGTCCTTGTCGAAAATTGTTTTGACATTAAACATGGCTGCCAGCGGCCATCTTTGTTTACATAGAGTTATATAGTAAAAACTTGTAGCGACTACTGCTCTGAAACTACTTGACGGATTTTCATGGAATTTCACAGAAATGTTGTTCTTGATGTCTAGTTGATTCTAGCAGTTGGCCAGAAATTCAAGATGGTCGCCACGGCTTAAAATAGATTTTTAAAAAACAAGTTTGTAGAGACTTGAAAACTATAAGTGATATTGATATGGATCAGCATGACATGGTGTTGGTCCTTGTAGAAAATCGTTTTGATTTGACGTTAAACATGGCTGCCAGTGACCATCTTTGTTTACATAGAGTTACATAGTAAAAACTTTTAGCGACTACACCTTTAAACTACTTAACGGATTTTTATAAAACTTCACTGGAATATTGCTCTTGATATCTATTTGAATCTAGCAAAATTTCAGGTCGGCCAGAAATTCACTCTATAATGAACTTCGTGTGGCTTTCACTTTAAAACTTTTCATGGATTGTTATTAAACTGGACATACCATTCACACGTGATGATATCATGTTTGTCTGCAGCAACGGCTTTGCGATTCTGCAAATCTTTTGTACAGAATTATGGATCTTTGTTTTACTTAGAATTGTTTTCACATTAAAAAACTAACAGATATTTTAGACATTTATTATTCTTGATTTTGCCCGTCCTCATCCGCTATAGCAAAAAAGCGGGTGTATTCTAGGCGAGCTTATGCGATCACTTTTCGTCCGTCTTTGTTTCTGTCCGTCCGTCTGTCTGCTAGCAATTTTATAAAATCAACATCTCCTCTAAAACCGCTTGTAGGATTTTGATGAAACTTCATCACAATGTTACTTGGGAGGGCGCTTCTTAGATTTGTGTTTTTCAAACGACATCCTCCGAAACCACTTATTCCATTCTACTGAAATATCATATACATGTTCCTTGGGTTGGCCTCTATCAAGTTTGTGTTTTTCGTTGTCGTCGAATAATGAAAATGGCTGCCACGTCGACCCAAAATTAACATAGAGTTATATAGGAAAAGGTTAAAAATGACATCTTCTCTGAAACCGCTTGAAGGATTTTGATGAAACTTAATCACAATGATGTTTGGGATAGTCCCTCTCAGATTTGTGTTTTTCGCGGCTGCCATGGCTAAAACTAGGTCAAATTTAAGGAAATTTCAAACGACATCTCCGAAACCACTTATTCCATCATTGTGAAATATCATATATACATGTTCCTTTGGTTAGCCTCTATCAAGTTTGTGTTTTTCGTTATCGTCAAATAATCAAAATGGCTGCCATGGCGACCCAAAGTTTTTTAACATCTTCTCTGAAACCACCTGAAAGATTTTGATGAAACTTAAGCACAATGATATTTGGGATAGTCCCTCTCAGATTTGTGTTTTTCACGGCCGCCAGTCATCCAAGATGGCCGCAATGGCTAAAACTAGGTCAAATTTAAGGAAATTTCAAACGACATCTCAGAAACCACTTATTCCATTCTTGTGAAATATCATATACATGTTCCTTGGGTTAGCCTCTATCAAGTTTGTGTTTTTCGTTATCGTCAAATAATCAAAATGGCCACCATGGCGACCCAAAGTTTTTTAAAATCTTCTCTGAAACCGCCTGAAAGATTTTGATGAAACTTAATCACCATGATATTTGGGATAGTCCCTCTCAGATATGTGTTTTTTTAGCGGCTGCCAGTTATCCAAGATGATTGCCATGTCTAAAATTGGGTCAAATTTAAGGAAATTTCAAACAACATCTCCTGTGTGTGTGTGTGCAATTCTAAGGTTTATAGTCCGTCCGCCAACGAACACGTCAAGGTATACCTGATAAAAAACAACATCTCCTCCGAAACCACTTATTGCATTCTTGTGAAATATCATATACATGTTCCTTGGGTTAGCCTCTATCAAGTTTGTGTTTTTCGTTATCGTCAAATAATCAAAATGGCCACCACGGCGACCCAAAGTTTACATAGAGTTATATAGGAAAAGGTTAAGAATTACATCTTCTCTGAAACCTCTTGAAGGATTTTGATGAAATTAATCACAATGTTCTTTGGGTTAGTCCCCCTCAGATTTGTGTTTCTGGGGCCTCCGGTCATCCATGATGGCTAAACTTAGGTCAAATTTAAGGACATTTATCAAACGACATATTACCACTTATTCCATCCATTCTAGTCAAATATCATATACATATACCGACTCTATTTTTTTCTATTCAAACTTAGCTTTAGTTGTATCTTGGGTGGTACATCGCAACGTGACAAAGCAAATGTGGATGTGACCTTGACCCTCCAAGCAAGGGGCAGATAACTTAATAATTTTTACCTTCAACATATGAGTTTTGTTATTATGTTTGCCCTTTCCCGACCGATCCGAAAAAAAGGACCTACACAAATATATTTTTTCCAGTTTTAGAACATTTTTATTTGTATTTTTGTTCATTGATTTTTAGCTCTAGCTTATGGGATGGTGTGTTGTCTGTTGTCCGTCGTCCGTTAACTTTTTTCCTTGTGAACACTCTAGGGCCTTCATTATTAATCAAATCTTTTCGAACTTTGCCAGTGTATTTATATCAATGAAAGCTCGGACAAGTTTGAAAACCAGCCAGATCGGAATAATTTCACCGGAGTCATGGCCCTTGTTTTGCTGAAAAATGCCATATTAAGCCTTGTGAACACTCTAGCACCTTCATTTATTATTTGATCTTTACCAAACTTGCACAGATTGTTAATATCAATGAAAGCTTGGACAAGTTTGAAAACCAGCCAAATCGGATCAGTAACACTGGAGTTATGGCCCTTGTTTTTTCTGAAAATTGCTATTTTCTGCCTTGTGAACGCTCTAGCACCTTCATTTATTATTTGATTGTTACCAAACTTGCACAGATTGTTAATATTAACTATAGCTTAGACAAGTTTGAAAATCAGCTGAATTGGTTTAGTAACACCAGAGTTATGGCCCTTGTTTCTTTTGAAAAATGCCATTTTCTGCCTTGTGAACACTCTAGCACCTTCATTTATTATTTGGTCTTTACCAAACTTGCACAGATTGTTAATATCAATAAAAGCTCGAACGAGTTCGAAAACCAGCTAAATTGGATCAGTAACACCAGAGTTATGGCCCTTGTTTTTTCTGAAAAATGCTATTTTCTGCCTTGTGAACACTCTAGGGCCTTCAATATTAATCGGATCTTTACTTAACTTTGCCAGAGTCTTTATATTAATGAAAGCTCAAACAAGTTCGAAAATCGGCAAGATTGAAATAATTTTACAGGAGTTATGGCCCTTGTTTTGCTGAAAAATGCCATATTAAGCCTTGTGAACACTGTAGCACCTTCATTTATTATTTGATCTTTACCAAACTTGCAAAGATTGTTAATATCAATGAAAGCTCAGACAAGTTTGAAAACCAGCTAGATCGGACCCTTAACAGCGGAGTTATTGCCCTTGATTTAGTTAGAAATTCTATATTTTGCCTAGTTAAGACGATATGGGCTTCATTGTTCATGCGATCTTTACTAAACTTTATCAGTTTGTTAATATCAATGAAAGCTCGGACAAGTTCGAAAACCATTCATATCGGACCAGTAATAGCGGAGTTATGGTCATGATCAGGTGCTATCTCGCTCTCATCAAAAGAGCAGTGGCAGATAAACAATAACGTGGCTCCAGCGTAAATGGAGTTTCTACGATAGAATTTGAAGCAACTCTGCAGTTCAGGGTGAGAAGGTTCTAGGCCCATTTTCCATATTTTTTCTCGATGTACATGGAAGATGAGCCTGGCATGTTCATGCCTTTTAGGCGCCATATAACCTTTTCATGTGTTGGTGCGCCTTAAAACCCCAATTCAATTCAATTGTCTTTCAAGCATTTGCAACTGATAATTTTGACCCCTACCCTTTTTGGGCAGTAAATAGACCACTTGAAGTTAATCAGTTTCCATAATAAATACGCACGGTACATTGGTCATTACTTGCTCGAAATTTTGACTCCAAACATGAAATATGTCTTCCTTTAAATAAATACAGGATATTTGTTTGTTTTGAGTGAATATAGCATTTATTTTCATCGAGAAGTGAGAAAACTTATATTTTCACGAGTGCTTTAGCACGAGTGAATATATTCAAGTTTTTTCACTTATTCACGACAAACCAACAAATATTCTATTTATTATATACTCACAACCTGGAAATTTATTCAGAAAAAATATATAAAAATATATTTTCACATGTGAAATATAAACAACAAAAATATAAGGTTTTATTTTAATCATAAAATCCACTATTTCACTGGAAAGTATATGATATATTCGATTTAATAAAAAACTAGGGGCACACTTCCTTTTGAAACCATGTATAGATAATGTAATAAACTAGAAATGTTGGATATCCGATTAGCCCTTAGCCCACTAAGAATGTATAATGGACTGTCCTTTCTTTAAATTTAGACCATTCCATTATGTTACAAAGAGGTGTTTTGGAGAAAGGACTGATGAGCAGCCAGACATTGTAAACCCTGATCTGCCTGTTTACAATGGACGCAAAGGCTGTTGTAGTTGCCCTTAGCAGGCTGAGGGTTAATGCCAGGCTGAAGAACACTTAGTAAACATAACGTTAACATTGTACTGAAAGCAGACCGAAACGCAAAATGTCCACTTGTGTCCTTGTGGTCGCAGGTGATCAGAAATTATGGAATGTTTTTGTATGATCTTGGTGATGAACATATAAAATATGAAAGTAATTCGTTAAAGCATTTTAAGAATATGAGCGAAAATATAACTTTCACATTTTACTCTAAGCAGACCTAAACGCAAAACTTCCAAGTGTGTGACCTTGACCTTGCGGTCGCTGTGATCAATGTTTTTGTACGACCTTGTCAACAAATAAAATATGAAAGTAATTCGTGAAAGTATTTTGAGAATAGGAGTAAGACCAACGGATAATTGAACTGACAGACGGACAAGGCCAAAACAGTATAGCCCTCACCAGTTTTGATGGAGGCATCAAAATTAGTGGTTGTATACAGAATCAACACATGTCTATCAGCGACCAGTTTTATTACAGTTTAATATATCAAGTTCATCTATTAACATTTGATGTATAGTTTATTACAGTTGTTTAAACAATTTCAGCTTAATCACAGAAGTTAATATCAGTTTTCTTTAAAAGTATACGACAATTGTGTTCAGCCACTAACAGTAATCTTGTCGCTGTCACACCAGCAAAGTTTGTAACACCCTACCATTGATAAATTACCATGAGAATCATAGCTCTTATGGTTTATATTCTGTCCCGACCACCTATGGTCAATTATGGTTTATATTCTGTACCGACTACCTATGGTCAGTTATGGTTTATATTCTGTACCGACCACCTATGGTCAATTATGGTATATTCTGTACCGACCACCTAAGGTCAACACAGAATGTAAAACCATTTGTCTAAGAGTTATGATTCTCACAGCTGCATGGGAACAAGTGTAATAGTGTCAATTCATTGCATTTCTGTGAGTGAAAGATAAGATTTCTCAGTGAAAGAATATTGATAATCACTTGATAACTAACTCCGAACACAAAAATAACTGACCGTGACGTTGATTGATAACATTAGTAAAGTGTTGCTGACGTCGACGTCATCCTCCAATAAAGTTCAATAAAACAAAACATTTTGATAAAATAATACACAAAGTGGTTTAAAATGTAATAAATAGATTATTTAACAGATGGGTTAATTATGAGGTAATCCTTCAATCGATGGTAGACATCTAGTTTTTTCTCTCACTCTCAGCCACTCGTTAGTAAAAATAACCACATGCCTACCATCTCGTGAAGGATTCTCTATAATGGAATCCAGCTGTTAAATAATCTCTCTATAATATATAATACATCGAAACACATTTCATAATGTCTAAAATCTTTATTTCAGACATCACACAATGGAGAACACAGGAATTCCCTTAGCTGCAAAACAGCTTGTCAATGACCTTGACCTTCAAAAGCATCTGGTCACATGCTGCTACCAGTCCAGCAAGGAACAGTTCTTGGAGTTACTCTGGAACCAGTCTGCCACTGACTTGAATCAGGGCAGTATTACCAGAAACAAACTGAATTTTGATGTTCACAGTCATGTGTGCTATGGGATGGATGAGTTACAAGGCGATTCAGATGCAAGTTTAGTCAATCTATATATAAGGCAAGAAGCAACTGATGCTAAACCACAAACACCTGATGCTAAACCCCAAAAAAGCTGATGCTAGACCACAAACAACTGATGCTAGACCACAAACAACTGATGCTAGACCACAAACAACTGATGCTAGACCACAAATAACTGATGCTAAACCCCAAAAAAGCTGATGCTAGACCACAAACAACTGATGCTAGACCACAAACAACTGATGCTAGACCCCAAACAACTGATGCTAAACCCCAAAAAAGCTGATGCTAGACCACAAACAACTGATGCTAGACCACAAACAACTGATGCTAGACCCCAAACAACTGATGCTAAACCCCAAAAAAGCTGATGCTAGACCACAAACAACTGATGCTAGACCACAAACAACTGATGCTAGACCACAAACAACTGATCCTAGACCACAAACAACTGATGCTAGACCCCAAACAACTGATGCTAGACCCCAAACAACTGATGCTAGACCCCAAAAAAGCTGATGCTAGACCACAAACAACTGATGCTAGACCACAAACAACTGATGCTAGACCACAAACAACTGATCCTAGACCACAAACAACTGATCCTAGACCACAAACAACTGATCCTAGACCCCAAACAACTGATGCTAGACCCCAAACAACTGATGCTAGACCACAAACAACTGATCCTAGACCACAAACAACTGATCCTAGACCACAAACAACTGATCCTAGACCACAAACAACTGATGCTAGACCCCAAACAACTGATGCTAGACCCCAAACAACTGATGCTAGACCCCAAAAAAGCTGATGCTAGACCACAAACAACTGATCCTAGACCACAAACAACTGATCCTAGACCACAAACAACTGATGCTAGAACACAAACAACTGATGCTAGACCACAAACAACTGATCCTAGACCACAAACAACTGATGCTAGACCCCAAACAACTGATGCTAGACCCCAAACAACTGATGCTAGACCCCAAAAAAGCTGATGCTAGACCACAAACAACTGATGCTAGACCACAAACAACTGATGCTAGACCACAAACAACTGATCCTAGACCACAAACAACTGATCCTAGACCACAAACAACTGATCCTAGACCCCAAACAACTGATGCTAGACCCCAAACAACTGATGCTAGACCACAAACAACTGATCCTAGACCACAAACAACTGATCCTAGACCACAAACAACTGATCCTAGACCACAAACAACTGATGCTAGACCCCAAACAACTGATGCTAGACCCCAAACAACTGATGCTAGACCCCAAAAAAGCTGATGCTAGACCACAAACAACTGATGCTAGACCACAAACAACTGATCCTAGACCACAAACAACTGATCCTAGACCACAAACAACTGATCCTAGACCACAAACAACTGATCCTAGACCCCAAACAACTGATGCTAGACCCCAAACAACTGATGCTAGACCACAAACAACTGATCCTAGACCACAAACAACTGATCCTAGACCACAAACAACTGATGCTAGACCCCAAACAACTGATGCTAGAACACAAAAAACTGATGCTAGTCCACACATATTTGATTTTAGACCACAAACAGCAGATGCTAGACCACGAAATGCTAATGCGAAACCGAAAATAACTGATGCTAGACCACGAACAGCAGGTGCTAGACCACAAATAGCAGATGCTAGACCACAAACAACTGATGCTAGACCCCAAACAACTGATGCTAAACCCCAAAAAAGCTGATGCTAGACCACAAACACCTGATGCTAGACCACAAATAACTGATGCTAAACCCCAAAAAAGCTGATGCTAGACCACAAACAACTGATGCTAGACCACAAACAACTGATGCTAGACCCCAAACAACTGATGCTAAACCCCAAAAAAGCTGATGCTAGACCACAAACAACTGATGCTAGAACACAAACAACTGATGCTAGACCACAAACAACTGATGCTAGACCACAAACAACTGATCCTAGACCACAAACAACTGATGCTAGACCCCAAACAACTGATGCTAGACCCCAAACAACTGATGCTAGACCCCAAAAAAGCTGATGCTAGACCACAAACAACTGATGCTAGACCACAAACAACTGATGCTAGACCACAAACAACTGATCCTAGACCACAAACAACTGATCCTAGACCACAAACAACTGATCCTAGACCCCAAACAACTGATGCTAGACCCCAAACAACTGATGCTAGACCACAAACAACTGATCCTAGACCACAAACAACTGATCCTAGACCACAAACAACTGATCCTAGACCACAAACAACTGATGCTAGACCCCAAACAACTGATGCTAGACCCCAAACAACTGATGCTAGACCCCAAAAAAGCTGATGCTAGACCACAAACAACTGATGCTAGACCACAAACAACTGATCCTAGACCACAAACAACTGATCCTAGACCACAAACAACTGATCCTAGACCACAAACAACTGATGCTAGACCCCAAACAACTGATGCTAGACCACAAACAACTGATCCTAGACCACAAACAACTGATCCTAGACCACAAACAACTGATCCTAGACCACAAACAACTGATGCTAGACCCCAAACAACTGATGCTAGAACACAAAAAACTGATGCTAGTCCACACATATTTGATTTTAGACCACAAACAGCAGATGCTAGACCACGAAATGCTGATGCGAAACCGAAAATAACTGATGCTAGACCACGAACAGCAGGTGCTAGACCACAAATAGCAGATGCTAGACCACAAAAAGCTGATGCTAGAACACAAAAAACTGATGCTAGTCCACACATATTTGATTTTAGACATCATACAGCAGATGCTAGACCACGAAAAGCTGATGCTAAACTGCAAATAACTGATGCTAGACCACAAATTACAGATGTTAGACCACGAACAGCAGGTGCTAGACCACAAACTGCAGATGCGAGACCACAAAAAGCTGATGCTAAACCACAAATAACTGATGCCAGACCACAAATTACAGATGCTAGACGACAAAAATCAGGTGCTAGACCACAAAAAACAGGTGCTAGACCACAAAAAAAAGATGCTAGACCACAAACAAGTGATGCTAAACCACAAACAACTGAAGCTAGATCGCAGATAACTGTTACTAATCACTATATAGACAGCTTTAATTTAGCCCTTGTAAAAACAGAAAAAGATGTTGGTATTCTTTCTGAGACAGTAACAAAACGAACAAATAAGAGTGATAGAAAACGACGTGTCCAGGAAGATAAAACTGAGGAACCACCCAGCAAGATAGCCAGAATGACTGAATCTGGTGTCAGTGATTACAATTACAGTCGGGCAAAATCCTGTTATGAAAGTTGGGTGAAAGTAGGTTTCACAAACACCATAGATAACTACACAAACACCATAGATAACACCACAAACCCCACAGATAACACCACAAACACCATAGATAAACAGTTGAGCAATGCTCCGAGTTTTCTACCAAGCAAAGAAAACAACAGACAAAATATAATTGAAGCAAATTCTACTACCGTAAATTCAAGTTTGTGTCACGGGTATAACCTTCCCTACTTGAAAAACATAGAATATCGCAAGCATGCTTATATACTACTATTAAACCACATCAATGAGTGTGCGTACAGCAGAAGTACACAGGCATACCTGGTCATGCAGGCTGACGATGAGTTCACACATACCAACTTCGTTCTTGCAAGCAACATGGACACTGACTATGTTCAGATCGTTCATAGTTTTGATGATCCGTGTCTCTATCAAAGTCTTTCAAAGCGGATGAAAGTAAGAGGAGTTAATTGGGCAGTAAGATCCAAGCATCAAGACAGGATTGAACACATGAAGAAGACCCTAGCTAGGTTTCTGGTTAGTGCATTCCATTCGTGAGAAGTCACCAAAACTGACTGTATGGGACGTACCATATTATGAACACTGATATGAACATTCGCAGACAATTAATGTATGAGACATACGATTCGTGTCACGGAAATGCGCAAACTTTCTATATGTGAGACATACAATTCATGAACAGTCACGGAAATGCGCAAACTTTCTATATGTGAGACATACCTTTCATGAACAGTCACAGAAATGTGCAAACTTTCTATATGTGAGACATACCATTCATGAACAGTCACAGAAATGTGCAAACTTTCTATATGTGAGACATACCATTCATGAACAGTCAGTGAAATGCGCAAACTTTCTATATGTGAGACACCTTTCATGAACAGTCACAGAAATGCGCAAACTTTCTATATGTGAGACACCTTTCATGAACAGTCACAGAAATGTGCAAACTTTCTATATGTGAGACATACCATTCATGAACAGTCAGTGAAATGCGCAAACTTTCTATATGTGAGACACCTTTCATGAACAGTCACAGAAATGCGCAAACTTTCTATATGTGAGACATACCATTCATGAACAGTCAGTGAAACCAAGTGCATATTGAACTACCACGAAAACTCGCTGAATGAAACTGACTCCATGGGACATACCAATCATGAACACTCACGGAAACTTGAGTAATGCACTTTATTTTTAAAACAAGCCACATACCAGCCTTTTTTTATTTTTACTCTTTAACCAAACAAAACAAAATCGACATTACTCCAAAATTTCCAAAGAAAGGTTTCCTAACTGATCTTTATGCTTAGCAGACATTTAAGTTTGTGCGTCATTTAAGCGTATACGACTGGCATTTTTGCATGGAGCAGCTTGCTGTTCTGTTCATTGATTTTCTTTCTCTTTTGTATCATCAAATTAGACTTCAGTTAACAATTCATTCGCAACATCTTGACCATTTTTTTGAATGATTTGATTGGTTAGTTGTTTTCCTGTGCTTAAGGGAGATAATCCGATATTTAATGACTATTTATGTGTTAAGTAAGTACTTCTTAGCGCAAATAGTAAATTGTGCCAGCCGAATAAAAAACTTGCTCAACAAAAAAAACTTAATGAAAAAGGCCAGTCAAATACTCGTATTGTAAAATTTGCATCGCTTTAGTTTTGAGAAAATATCAAAATTTAATATATCGATATTGCTGTTCGTCCCTTAAAAATTAATGTATGATGTGTGTGTGATGTGTGTGTGATGTGTGTGTGAGACCATAAACTACTGTAAATAATGTCATTTTATTAAAACCAGGTTGACTATTCAGAATTTTCACATTTCAATTTATCATGTTATTAACCTATGTTTCTTGACTGATTTTATATTTAAGAAATAGAACATCGTTTACTGTGAATTATCGTTTAATATATCACGGTTTGGAGTTCAATTGTAAACAATAATTTCACGAGCCCTAAAATGTGAAAATAACGCACACATCTGAAATCTTTCGCATTGCTTAGCTTGCTCTCCTAACGTTTTATACGTTACAATGCGCAATGCTTATTCTAACGTTGCAAAAATTACAGTGATATATCTTTCAATATAACGAGTTATTTTAAACTAGGCTATATAGTGCGGGTGTATTAGAATTTGCCATATTTTTTTCAAACAAAATATAGCATTTTACATAGGAGATGTTTCTTTGTGGCATTCATGAACATGTGAAGATCTCAGCACTAAGTTACATTTAAGAACATTGCTTTTAATTAGGTGTTAATTTTTTTTAACAAAATGGTGATCTTTGAATGAAGATTTAAAAGAACTAGTGGTGATATACGGACGTCATATATGGACGTCATTACTAGAGGTGATATACGGACGTCATTACTAGACGTGATATACGGACGTCATTACTAGAGGTGATATATGGACGTCATTTTATGTCCAATTATTTTATCAATCAAAAATTTACAATTTTAAAATATTTTAAAATACATGTACTGTGTGTGATAAACCATCCATTGGTTTTAAGGATTTGACTAGTTTGTAAAATTTTGTAGTTTTATATGATGCAGTTAGTTCCTTAATATTATTTTAAATAATAAACTATAGCACGTTTAATGACAATGGCCTTGGATCATGTAACACATACCTCTCAAATCTTTAAAGCCTCACAGTCATAATTATGAAATGCTTATAAATTGTACAACCAAAACTCGCTGAATAGTAGAGGTTTCCTGACCAAATATTTTCATAATAATTTGACAAAACACATGAGCCACATATAAAGTGTACATGCACCTTTTATATATTTTACATAATCTAGTTCTGTCTAAACTTTTATGTGCTTTTAATACATAATGTGCTTATATTCTTATGATATTTGTGTTGAGTTTGTGTATATATATATGTTTGAACTTGCTTTTATACGATTCAATAAATAAACGAAATGTTTTTCCATACTCTGTTGTATCGGTCTATCCTCCGAGCACGTTAAAGAACCATAGGAATCATATTCGATAAGAGTAGGGCACGGTTCCCGGATTCCTATGTATCCTTCCCCTCTCTCTGGGGCGGCTCTAAATAACATATACTGTGCTGATAAGCCGTTAAACCAATTCAATTCTTCTTTGTAAATTCCCAAAAGCAATGTTTTAGTGATTACACTTTTATCTGATACTATAACTGTTGTGTTCTTTTATCTTAAATAGTATGTACATTTTCATCTGTGCTATTTTTAAATCACCTGAGTCGTCCATTGTCCATCGGAGTCGTTAACTTTTTCTTCAAACAACTTCTCAGAAACCGCTTGGACAATTTTGACCAAACTTCACATGTATGATCCTTAGTTTAATGCTTTTTAGATTTGTTAAAATTAGGTCAGCGCATCATCCAAGATGGCCGCCATTACCATATATGGTTGAAACCTTAAAAATCTTCTCAAGAACTGCTGGACAGATTTCGACAGTTATTCTTTTAAAATGATCGCCAACGCCTAGACTATCAACTTTGTTCAAGTCCCTGGGGTAAAAAATGACTGTGCCCTGGGGGTCCAAAGTTTGTATATTGAGATTTTGCATGTTTTTCATAGAGATATAATCTTCTCTGAAACCACAAGGCACAGCGCTTTCATGTATTACATGTAGCATCAGCTTATGGTCCTCTACTAAGTTTGTTCAAATGGTGACCTTGGGGTCTAATTTGGCCTGCCCTGGGGTCACAGTTTTAATAGATTTATATAGGAAAAAAGTCGAAAAAAACTCTGAAACTACAAGTGCCAGAGGTTTAATATTTTGCATTTACTATAAGACTATGGTCCTTTACCAAGTTTGTTCAAATGGTGACCCCCATGTGGTTGCCAGGGTAGAATACAACCACTGCAAACACCGTCACATGCACAGGGGTAGGACCCCCCCACAACCCCATTCATATTCATTTTGTCATTTTTTGTTCATGCTCATTAAAGGTTTTTATCATGACCCCTGCATTGTTTCGGGTGCCATCTCGCTCACATCACTAAGAGCAGTGGCAGAAAAACAATAAACGTGGCTCCAGCGTAAATGGAGTAAATAGAATTTGCAGCAACTCTGCAGTTCAGGGTGAGAAGGTCCTAGGCCCATTCTCCATATTTTATCTCGATGTACATGGAGGATGAACATGGCATATGTTCATGCCTGTTAGGTGCCATATAACCTTTCATGTGTTGGTGCATCTTAAAACCCAATTCAATTCAGTTCAAATGGTGACCCTGGGGTCACATTTGATCCCACCTCAGGGGTCACATGTTTTACATAGACTTGTATAGGAAACAACTTAGAAAATCTTCTCTGAAACTGCAAGAGCCAGATGTTTAATATTTGGCATTTGCTATAAGCTTATGGTCCTCTACCAAGTTTGTTCAAATGGTGACCCTGATGTAAAATTTGGCCCCAGTTTTACATAAACTTGTATAGGAAAAAAATCAAAAAATCTTCTCTGAAACTAAGAGCCAGAGGTTTAATCTTTTGCATTTATTATAAGATTATGGTCCTTTACCAAGTTTGTTCAAATGGTGACCCTGCGGTCACATTTGGCCCCGCCCCGGTGATCACAGTTTTACATAGGCTTGTATAGGGAAAAACTTAAAAAAATCTTCTTCTCTGGAACTACATGAGCCAGAGGTTTAATATTTTGCAATTGCTATAAGCTTATGGTCCTTTAACAAGTTTATTCAAATGGTCACCCTGGTGTAAAATTTGGCCCCGCCCCGGGAGTCACAGTTTTACATAGACTTATAGGGAAAAACTTAAAAAATCTTTTCTGAAACCACAAGGCACACAGCTCTCATATACTCTGTAAAAGAAGTTTTGGACCATGGCAGTGTTCGAACCCGTACAATGATCGCTGAACCATGACATTCGACCATAATCCTTATTATCTCAGTTGATAATTCACAATGGATCAACAATCAACAATAATTATTGTTTACAATGAAAGTTTGCGAAAAAATAATAATCTTTTTATTTGTTACTCGAATGTGTCGGTAACTGTTACTTTGTATGGACTTTGCAACATTTTTTACAGACCCTTTGTGTGTTCGCGATATTTTTTAAAAATCAAATCTTGTTTGGAATTTAATGTTTCTGGTACCAAATTAACCGGGTAGGGTAGACCTTGGTTACTAAAAAAGATACTTAAATTCTGTCCATTAGTTTTATTTTTATATGACTTTATATACCCTGGTTCAAAACTTTTTTTACCGAGTATATATTACATGTAGCCATGGGGTCACATTTGGCCCTGCCCCAGGTGTTACACTCTAGCACTTTCATTTTGTATTGGATCTTTACCAAACATTGTCGGTGTCTTTATATCACTGTTGTTAACACAACAGAGGCCACATTTCTTGAACAATCTTAACCAAACTTGCACAGATTGTATATGACTATAAGATTTCGGAAGAAGTTCGATAATGGGCCAGTACTCGGGTGATCGATTTAGGGCCATCTTGGCCGTCTTGTTCCTTATAAAACATTCATTCTGTTGTTTTACAGTATATTATATTAATTTTGGTCTGTTGTTTTATCTTGTACAGTGTACCTTATCTGTCCTGTGTTTTATTATCCCCCGACGAAGTCCGAGGAATATAGATTTGGCGTCCGGCTATTCGTTCGTCTGTTTGTTACAATTTTTGTATCAGCTCTATAACTCGCACATGCATAGAGGGATTTTAAAACAAACTGGGACAAATACTCTTTAAGACGAGGTGCAGCACCCAAAACCCTGGTCTGTATCTTCAGGACAAGATCGTCATAAAGGTCATACTTTCTTACATACAATAAGGTCCATTACGAGTCTACGCCATAACTCCTACATGCATGGATGGATTTTCAAATAAATTAACACAAATACTAAGCTCAACATGACGACGTGCATAATCCAAAGCTGGGTCTATATTCAAGGTCATAATGAGGTCTATCTTGTGTCCGCTCCATAAATCTCGCATGCAATGAGGGATTTTGAAATAAATTGGCACAAAAACCTCATCAAGACGATGTGCAGAGCCTGGTATGTATCTTCAAGGTCAAAGTCACAAAGGTCATATATTTCTTATATGCATATAATGAGGCCCATTTCGTGTCCGCTCCATAACTGAAGGGATATACAAATAAATTTGCACAAATACTACATAAAGACGAAATGTAGAACCAAACACCAGGCTGTATCTTCAAGGTCAAGGTCATATTACACTTAACTGCACATAATGAGGTCCATTTGGTGTCCGCTCCATCGATCTCACATGAAAAAATGGTTTTGAAATAAATTTGCCTAACTAGTGACCTCATGAAGACGATGTGCAGAACCCAACACCGGCATCTGTATCTTCATCGTCAAGGTCGTACAGTTTTATATTTTTATAACTATAAGGTCCATTTTGTGTCTGCTCCATAACTCTCACATATTTGGAGGGATTTTGAAATAAATTTGCACAAATACTCTCATAAAGATGATGTTCATCTACTATTCTTTGATCACTTCTAATGGTGCCCTTATCTTTAAACCCCACTCCCTATTTTTTTATGCCCCAACCACCGAATGGTGAGGGGGCATATAGCATTAGCCATGTCCGTCCGTAAACTTTTTTTATGGCGACTACTACTCTGAAGGTACGTTCACATGAATGTTGCTCTTGATGTCTAGTTGATCCTAAGTAAAAATGAGGATGACATGAAATTCAAGATGGCCTAAACAGTTAAAAATAGATTTTAAAAGTACAATTTAAGACTACTTAAATAACCTAAGTGGTATTGATTTGGAACCTTTTCCAAAATGACTGCCATGACATATAGTTGGTCCTAAACAAAATTCATTTTGATTCGATATCACACAGCAGCCATGTTTGTTTACTTAGAGTTAGTTATATTTATACTACCTGATGGATTTTCATTAATTTTTTCAGGAATGTTGCTCTTGTTGAATAGCTGGTCTTAAGTGAAAATTGTGGTCGGCCAGATATTCAAGATGACCGCCACAGCTAAAAATAGATTTTAAAAATACAATTCTGTAGCGACAACTTTTCAAAAACCATAAGGGGTATTGGAACGCTTAATTCATTTATCAGTGATTTGGCAAAAATATACACAGAGAGAATCTTACGAGTGACTGTTTTATTGATTTTAATGATTATCCAACAAGTTTATTAAAGTCAGTAACACACAGTCAAAAATGTAAGATTCTGTTTATCACATAACACACCTACAACATGGTAGTTTCACTTTACTGTTGTCAATTTACATTATATACGGCTGCAATTTGCAAGCGAAATCATGGCGTCGTTTTGTTGTTTACATGACATTGTTTTGTCTCTACGATACGCGGCTGTAAATGTGTTTGCCCTACAAATAATACGACTCCTTAAACCAAATTTTATGTTACTAACCTGCATTTTAAGAAGCAAGATTTAAATAATGATAAATAGTTAAGGTGTCTGAACATATCGTATGATATACCATGCAAACAATTGGGAGTAAATGTTTTACTGTATACAAACACAGTGACTTGGTCCTCATATACTGAGTCTTGTGTATTATGAGAAATAAGTCGTGCCTTTATTGTGCTTTTAGAAGCCATGTTATGTGATAAATTATGTATAATGTCTTTTCACTTGATCTCTTGTAGATAAGTATGCAACTAATGGAATGACTCATTCTGAATGCCCCACATTCCAGCCTTTTCTTTTTTGTCAACGGGTCATAAAACCTATTACCTGATATATTTCAGGACAATCCTGAGCCAACCAAATGTCCCTGAGTGGGTGTACACACAGGAACATGACCTGCATCATCAGTGAATGTTACGGTACAGTGGACAAGGGAAATATTGTGTACGACAAACACAGCTGCAGACAAACACAGCTACACAGCTGCAGACAAACAGCTACACAGCTGCAGACAAACACAGCCGCAGACAAACACAGCTACACAGCTGCAGACAAACACAGCTGCAGGTCTCGCAGCTTGACCATCCCTGCTGCTGCATTGATGACACTCTGTTGAGGTGAGTATTATGTGACCAAGTATGGTGGATGTGTGGGTTGAGAATAAAGTTTGGCTGTGATGTTGTATATGGTCTTGGAAAAGAGTCCCGACCCCTACGCGGTGGCACATACATTGAGGAAATCGCTTAAAGCCACAGTATGTTTATTTTTAAACTTCAGGGACATGATACAGACTGTCGATTATTAGTAGATAATATTACCATCATGTGAATGTCGGCAAATTACCCTCCAGTAGTTACTGAAATTGGATTGTTATGCACCTGTACTAATATATATAAACCGTTAACTGAGGGTCATCCACCAAGCGTGTTCAAATGGTGGTCTGGCACTGCCTCAGTCACAGTTTTACATGGAGTTATTTTGAAAATCTTTTAACAACAACAGGTGGAGGTGTAATGGCTGTATGTCCATCCACCAGTCCAGTTTTGTGTCCATAACTTCTACATGCATGTAGGGATTTCGAAAAAACGTCATCTTTTCGTTTCATGAGAACAGGACTTATTATGAGTCTTTATCTTTGTGTTTGGTGAAAAGATTATATGTAGTTGTAACATGATTATGTTCAGTATATTCATCAATATGTGCAGTGCCTTTGCTATTATATGGATGCGGGAGGTGTACAGTACTGGTTCTATCCAGGAAAAGTGAGCGGTCTGCCTCCACCACAAAAATATCAACCGTCGTATATAACCTTACTTGTGTTGAAATTGACGTAAAACACCATTCAAACAAACAAATATTATTGTGCAGTGCATTTTTTGATCACCTGAGCCAAAGGTGATCTTTTGGGATCACTCTTCGTCCGTCGTCGTCGTCGTTAACTTTTGCTTCAAACGACCTCCTCAGAAACCACTTCACATGGATGATCCTTAGATGAATGCTTTTTAGATTTGTTAAAAATAGGTCAGTACGACATCCAAGATTTTGCATGTTTTTCAAAGACTTATATAGGAAAAAACTTTAAAAAATCTTCTCTGAAACCACAAGGTACAGATATCTCATGTATACATAGATCCGTACAAATCGAAACCCCGCCCACCATTGTCCAAGCTCAAATTTTGTATAAAATGTTTGTGGGACAGCATGTGCTTTATGTAACGGGGTAAATACCTCATGTGATTTTAATTGGTCAACTGGCATGGTCAGATATATGTTTGATTGACTGAGCGGATCTATGCATAACATGTAGCATCAGCTTATGATCCTCTTCTAAGTTTGTTCAAATGGTGACACTGGGGTCACATTTGGCCCTGCCCCAGGGGTCACATGTTTTACACGGACTTGTATAGGGAAAAACTTAAAAAATCTTCTTCTCTGAAACTGCAAGAGCCAGAGGTTTAATATTTTGCATATGCTATAAGCTTTAGTCCTCTACCAAGTTTGTTCAAATGGTGACCCTGGGGTCAGTCACATTTGCCCCGCCCCTGGGGATACATGTTTTATAAAGACTTCTATAGGGAAATATTTAAAAAATATCTCTGAAACTACAGGAGCCAGAGATTTAATATTTGCATTTACTATAAGCTTATGGGCCTCTACCAAGCCTGTTAAAATGTTGATCCTGGGGTCACATTTGGCCCTGCCCCAGAGGTCACATGTTTTACAAAGACTTACATTGGGAATTTTTTTAAAAAATCTCAAAAACAGCTTGGCCAATTTCACATGGATGATCCTTATGTTAATGTTTTTCAAATTTGTTAAAACAAGAACTATCACTGAAGGTGATAAATAGCCCAGCAAACAATAAGTAAGATGAAGAGCAATAACTGTGCTTGGCATTGACTGAGTCACACCAAAACTGTGTCACGTACATGTACACTTCATGTTTATCATGTACAAAAAGGTTTAATTCTCTATCTTCCAAATTGTAAAAGTAGTTCACTCCACAGGATTGCTGCAATGCATATGCTGAATAAAGCAATGTTTACTACGTGCAAGGGAATAACTCTGCATGGAATTGACTGAGCCGTACCAAAATTCTACACTTCAGGATGGTACACAAAGTTTCAATTCAATATCTTAATTACTGTTATTGTACACGGTAATTGTAAATTTGACTAATTTCAAGAGCATTAACTGAGCCAAAGAAAGGAAAATGTACGGGTTTTCATTGAGCATATAAGAAGTCGGGCTAGTGATTTTAATTAAAGACTTCACAAGATTGCATATGATGAATATAGCAGTTGAATTTTGACTAAGTTCAAGAGCAAGAGCATTAACTGAGCCAAAGAAAGGAAAATGTACGGGTTTTCATTGAGCATATAAGAAGTCGGGCAAGTGATTTTAAAGACTTCACAAGATTGCATATGATGAATATAGCAGTTGAATTTTGACTAAGTTCAAGAGCAATAACTCTGCATGGAATTGACCGAGCTGAACCACGCACATCTTCACTTCATTGTAATCATGTACACAAAGTTTCAATTCAATATCTTGAAAACTGTAGAAATAGTTTGCTCCACAATATTGCATAAGCTGAATATAGCAATTTTGACTAAATGCAAGGAATTGAGTGAGCCACATCAAAATAGTGTCGCACACATCTACACTTCATGTTGATCATGTATACAAATTTTCAATTCAATCTTGAAAACTGTAAAAGAAGTTCGCTCCACAAGATTGCATATGCTGAATATAGCAATTTTGACTAAGTGAAAGGGCAATAACTCTGCATGGAATTGAGCAAGCCACACCAAAATATGTCACACATATCTACACTTCATGTTGATCATGTATACAAAGTTTCAATTCCATATCTTGAAAATGGCAGAAGTAGTTCACTCCACAAGATTCAACAGACAGACCGACCGACCACCAGCCGCAGTGACTCCTATATAGGAACTTTCTGGAGCTTAAAACAAAGATTTGGTTCTTGTTTATTTCATAAAATGTGCAATTATTTACTCTTTTTTTTGTTGCAGGTGACAAGAATGGGACAAGTTCATGATTTCATACAGGTTAGGATATGCCTGAATGTTTCTGAGCCCAGATCTGAGAATCTAATACTGGGTAGTGATACATTTGAAAATGTCAGTGAAATGGACAAATTCAAGAGGGTCTCTTCAAACTATTGATATAAAAAAGAAGCAAATTGGTCAACCCCGTGTTTTTTTGCTGGATATTTCATGCAACAGACATCAAGTTTCACAAAGAAAATTCATTTAAGTTCTACAGTGGTCCAGAGGGGTCCTGCTACATATGCAGGGCTATGTAAAATTAACTGTGTAGTGAGATGTAAACCAAACCTCGTCCAGTTCAGCAGATGCTTACTCAAATAGCAGCTGATTGATGCAGATTTGTGTTTTCTGAAGAAAAAAGCCTTCAAAATGAGTGAGTTTGAGGATTGTAAAATGGCATCAAGTGTGGATTTTAACAAGTATTTAATGATTTTACAGTGTAAAATTGACTATGGTGTAAGACATTCGGACTATACTGTACAACAACAAGCACTTTGGATTGAGTTATGCATAAGAAGTGTGGTTACTCTTATATATAATATGGGAGACAACCCATTCAACTCGGAACAACACACTCATTTGAACGTTTCTGCACACATGGCAACATATAATTATGTAAAGAGTGTCTCGGGTTTGCTTCGGAACCTTCATGTGAGCTGCCTTGTAATAATAGTTTGTGTCCGTGATATGACTAGCTGAGCTTTGAACCACATCCAACAAACTGTGAGACAAACAGATGTCTCCACACCACACCGAATCTATACATGGGACTTGGACAGTATCTAGACTGCATGCTTGAGGTAATTATAAGTACTGTTGCTGTAATCAAGTAATGTATCACATTAGAATCATACCCCACCCACTTCAAATGTACAGCATTGATTCGTAATAACTAATTGTAATTAAATCTATTATTTTTTACTCGTCAAGAATGTCTGTCGTATACAGCCTCACATAAAGTAACCTTACGTTAAGTAATTTATTTGTCACTTTGTCAAGAATGTCAGTTGCATACAACCTCACGTAAAGTAACCTAATACGTAAAAATAATCTGACGTTAAAAAACCTTGCGTTGCGTAAAATTAAAATGACTTGTTTGCAGGGCTAGAAATTAACATTTTTAGTTTACTAGACCACCAGTCTACCGGTCTAGTAGTTGGGTAAAATCACTAGACCTGCTCAAAATTTACTAGCCCAATGTAATATTCAACAGAAAATACTATTTTAATTCAAGTTTCGGTTTCTTTATACGAATTTTACATTTATTGAAACTTTGGAAATATCAGATTGTTAAAAGACCTGATATGATACAGACAAGGGACATGAAAAAATAATTTATTTCTCACTCGTTAAATAGATCTGTGTCGGTCGCATACTGCCTTGCATAAAAAAGCTTACGTAAAATAATTTATTTGTCACTTGTCGAGAATGTCGGTTGCATACAACCTCCTGTAAAATTTATAGCTTTACGTAAAAGAATTTATTTTTCAAAAATGTTGGTCGAGTACGCTTGTCTTCTCTCATCGTTTCTTGACATTTTGTAAGAGCGTTTTCTTTTGTAATTTTGTGTCAGTTGTCGAGAATGTGCGAAACTATTGTACTGAATTTAGTTAATTTCAGATAAATATATTATTAAAGTTTAAATTCTCAGTGTTGACTTTACTTGACTTGGTTTGACTGACTATTGACTTGACTAGACTTGATTTGACTGATTCAACTGCACACCCTACATAACTTGTTTATGATTTGACTTACCAAAACTTTACTTAATCTTGACTTAGACTTGACTTGAACTTTACATGAATGTGTGAAACTATTGTATTGAATTTAGTTAATTTCGGATCAATATACTTAGTAAATTGTATATGGATACATTTTCACTTTGGAGTTGACTTGACCCGACTTGACTTTTGTTTGACTCGACTATAATTAACTAGACTTGACTTACTAGACCAGACTGAATCAGCTACTGAAAGTCTGCACAACTTGTTTATGACTTGACTCACCATAACTTCCTTATTACTTGACTCACCATAACTTGACTGAACTTGACTTGAACTTGACTTACACACATTATAATTTAAATATGAAATACATCTTAAATAAAGAAAATATAACGCTCAATATAGAAATAGCAATACTGATAATTATTTCACTAAAGAAGGAGTTATTAAAGATACACCTTTGTCGTCTCTATGCAATCCTATACATTTTTGAATTGCCTAGATCTCAATTTGTCGAATCCAGACGTTGTCATACATTATGCTATAATTTCACAAATAGTCGCCCAATGTGGTCAAATGAGGCCATTTCATGTAGGGCTTTAACGTAAGTTTCTTGAAAAGATTTTCATTGCATGTCGCGGAACTTTTTTTCTTTAATACTTAAACACGACATCCAAGATGGTCACCATAGAAAAATCTTTAAATTCAAAAATTCAAGATGGCCACCACAGTTAAAAATAGATTTTCAAAAAACAAGTTTGTAGCGAGTACTTCTTGAAAACTATAAGTGATATTGATATGGGACTTTTTCTAAAATGACAGTATGAAATGATGTTGATCCTTGTCGAAAATTATTTTGATGTGACGTTAAACATATCTTTGTTTACATAGAGTTATATAATGAAAACTTGTAGCGACTACTCCTCTGAAACTACTGACGGATTTTCATGAAACTTCTCAGGAATGTTGCTCTTGATGTCTTATTGATCCTAGCAAAATTTCAGGCTGGCCAGAAATTCAAGATGGCCGCCACGGCTAAAAATAAATGTTCAGTAAACAAGTTTGTAGCGACTACTTCTTGAAAACTATAAGTGATATTGATATTCGTCTTTTCCTAAAATGATCAGTATGACAAGATGTTGATCCTTGTCGAAAATTATTTTGATTCAACGTTAAACATGGCTGCCAGCGACCATCTTTGTTTAGATAGAGTTATATAATGAAAACTTGTAGCGACTGCTCCTCTGAAACTACTTGGTGGATTTTCATGAAACTTCACACGAATGTTGCTCTTGATGTCTAATTGATCCTAGCAAAACTTCAGGTTGGCCGGAAATTCAAGATGGCCACCACGGTTAAAAATAGATTTTCAAAAAACAAGTTTGTAGCGACTACTTCTTGAAAACTATAAGTAATATTGATATGGGACTTTTTCTAAAATGATCAGCATGACCTGATGCTGGTCCTTGTCGAAAATCCTTTTGATTCGATGTTAAACATGGCTGTCACATGCAGTGGCCATCTTTGTTTACATAGAGTTATCTAGTAAAAACTTGTAGCGACTACTCCTCTGTAACTACTCGACGGATTTTCATGAAACTTCACAGGAATGTTCAGGGGCACAGACTAACTCTATTTAGCTAGGAGCCGGCTGGGCCCCTGACTTAGAATTTTTAGGGGCCCAGCCCAAAAGTTAGGAACCCAACAAAATATTATTTAATTTTACCACTCTGGTGCATAATTTATGAACAATTACATGCATTTACTCCGTGTTTATTGAATATCATAAACAACATTACTGATCATTACAAGTCCAAGTTATCTAGTATTGTTAATGAGTTTTGATATAGATGATCACAACTAGAATATGTAAATTATTGCAGTAAAAGATTAAAAAAGATAAGATATTATTAAATTATTAGCTGCTTATGCCGTGGTGCGGCGTCCGTCTGTCCGTAAACTTTTTTTTGTAGCGACTACTCCTCTGAAACTACTGAATGGATTTTCATGAAACTTTACAGAAATGTTGCCCATGAAGTCTAGTTGATCCTAGCAAAAATTCATGTTGATGTGAAATCCAAGATGGCCGCCAAATCTAAAAATAGGTTTTTAAAAAACAAGTTTGTAGCGACTTCTTCTTGAAAACTCTAAGTGATATTGATATGGGACTTTTTCTAAAATGATCAGCATGACATGATGTTGGTCCTTGTAGAAAATCGTTTTGATTCGACGTTAAACATGGCTGCCAGCGGCCATCTTTGTTTACATAGAGTTATATAATGGAAACTTGTAGCGACTACTATGAAACTACTTGACGGATTTTCATGAAACTTCACAGGAATGTTGCTCTTGATGTCTAATTGATCCTAGCAAAATTTCAGGTCAGCCAGAAATTCAAGATGGCCACCACAGCTAAAAATAGATTTTTAAAAAATAAGTTTGTAGCGACTACTTTTTGAAACTATAAGTGATATTGATATGGGACTTTTTCTAAAATGACAGTATGAAATGATGTTGATCCTTGTCGAAAATTATTTTGATGTGACGTTAAACATATCTTTGTTTACATAGAGTTATATAATGAAAACTTGTAGCGACTACTCCTCTGAAACTACTGACGGATTTTCATGAAACTTCTCAGGAACGTTGCTCTTGATGTCTTTCTTATTGATCCTAACAAAATTTCAGGCTGGCCAGAAATTCAAGATGGCCGCCACGGCTAAATATAAATGTTCAATAAACAAGTTTGTAGCGACTACTTCTTGAAAACTATAAGTGATATTGATATGGGACTTTTTCTAAAATGATCAGCATGACATGATGGTTATCCGAATCGAACATTATTTTGATTCGACGTTAAACATGGCTGCCAGTGGCCATCTTTGTTAACATAGAGTTTTATAATGAAAACTTGTAGCGATTACTCCTCTGAAACTACTTGACGGATTTTCATGAAACTTCACAGGAATGTAGCTCTCGATGTCTTATTGATCCTAGCAAAATTTCAGATCGGCCGGAAATTCAAGATGGCCGCCACGGCTAAAAGTAAATTTTCAAAAAACAAGTTTGTAGCGACTACTTCCTGAAATCAAAATCAATCAGTAGAGCTTCAAGGTCATTGACCTCTTGTTTTGTTATAAATATTTTATGTTGACATACCGTTTTAAAATTAATGTAACCATTTTTATCAACAAGATACCCTGCCATATTATTATTGATGATTTCTAAAAGCACCGCATTTTATTATTCAAAAGCGCCGCGTTTTAGAAGATCCAAAAACCTGAAGTGAAACCTAATTATTTCCCCTTCAAATTATAACACGAATTTATGATCATGTGTAAAATAAACACTACCATGTCTGTTTTAATGTTGATTTTATACCAGCAAATGTTACTTGTACTCTTGCACATTTAATTTTACATTGACATTCGAAGCTCAGAGTACCGTAACATGCAGTTTTGTGGGAAACCTAAGTATCACCTGGTTTGATAAAATTATGTTCACGCGATCAGGGCCGACTCATGTGCTCATTGTCCTGCTGTTGGAACTGAACCTCTTCCGGAAAAATAAATTAAACTGTTTTACCCCTTTGCAATAATTGCAAGTGATTGAGAAAAGAGCCAGTTGTTGTCAGGCCTTTTGGGAAACAATAAAACATACACAAATTCATATTGTTATCTATTGTAGTTTTTAAAATACCACATTTTCCCATTCATCAAAGCTCATCGCTTAAATGTAACTTTGCCAAAAAATAAAATAAAAAAATAAAATAAAATGCACATGTATAATTTTATTTGGCCTTAAAAAACAACAACTCCAATACAGGAAAACAGAATACTTTTTGCAATTCCCCTTCTGAAGGCCCTGACCCCAGTCACCTAAAAGCTGACTAGTGCCCTTAAAGATTTCCCCCGTGAAAGTGTTATTTGTATAACATCAAATACCGTAACGTTCTCGCTCCCTCGAAAATCAGAACGGGAGCCGCATTTTAGAATGTCCCAAAACGGAAATGCGTCAATTTCCCAATATCCGGTTGACTTGAATTGTATCGCTGAATAAACAGAGTTGCGACTATTTACTGCATTTAATCGCTTAATAAACTATGTAAGAACTATTTTCTTTGCTGTTTTTTTCTACTGAAATGTTACTCGTCCTCTCGGACGACCGATTCATGGGTTTCACTCGTCCGTATTCGTATTTCACTCGTCAATACGAGCGGACGAGTGGAATTTTCGTGCCCTGAAAGAGGATATACTAAGGTTGATGTTGTAAGGGATTTAATTGATATAGTTTTATAATTAAAATTTTTGGTAGCATTATGACATTTTTATAAGCTGGAAAAAATATATTCTTTAGAGTAGGATAAAATGGAATGAGATTATAATGTTGCATAATATATCATAATATTTAGGAATGTAGGAATATGGCTCTTGATGTCTAGTTGGTCCTAAGTAAAAATCAGGTTGGCCTAAAATTCAAGATGGCCACCATGTCTAAAAATAGATTTATTAAATATAATTTTGTGGCAACTACTTCTCTAAAACTGTAAGCGGTTTGGTACCTTTACCAAAATGACTTTTATAAAACTTTACAGGAATGTTGGTTTTGATGTCCAGTTAGTTCCATTAAAGGGACACTGTCCGTAACTTTTAGCTTATACAACACACACTAATTATGTTCGTAAACATTACACACAAATCAGTACTGACAATTTACTAATTAAACGCAAGATTATTTGATGGAATTCAATCGCAGTATAAAAAAAAAGAATAACCGCTTCGGGCGTTTGAACTCGCAGCCCAAACTAAAAATACACTCGCGGTAATAATAGTGAGCGTGAGCGTGAAGTAGCCGACCTCGCTACTACCTGAGCTAACCGGGCTATACATATTTCGCAATACATACTATGGTGAAAACCTAATGCGCTAATGGAAGTCACGTGATCGCAGAAAGGTAAATATGGTGGTGACTTTATTTACAAATAATAATTAAAAGCTTCTTTTTTTTTCAAACTCACGAATGTATTACTACAGACTTCTTACGGTCTATGCTCATGTTTTGATGTATACATTTCACTGAATAAAAGTCAGACAGTTATTTGGTTATGCTCAATATCTGCTTACTTACGGACAGTGTCCCTTTAAGTAAAAATCAGGTTGGCCGGAAATTCAAGATGGCTGCCACAGCTTAAATACTCGTTTGTGGCAACTGTGGCATCAGATTTGGAACCTTTACTAAAATGACTGGCATGACATGTAGTTGGTCCTAAACAAAATTCATTGATTCTATGTCAAACATGGATTGGATGCCTGTGACAGTCTTTTTTTAAATAGAGTGATAATAGGAAAAACTTGTGGCGACTACTTCTCTGAAACTGTTTCCATAAAACTTCACAGGTTCCCATTGCTGATCAAGCTATCAAAATCTATCTGTAGAGCTTCAAGGTCATTGACCTCTTGTTATTATTGTTTCCTGTTTGGATGCGTTTTTCCTTTTGTTAATTTTTCTTAAGTTTGTATATAAAGATTTTGCATGTTTTACATAGACTTATATAGGGAAATGTTAAAAAATCTTGTTAGCATGGGAGTTGTGGGTTTAAATTTCAGTTGAGGGTGTTGTTGTAAGGTATTGAAAGGAATTTAATGATGTAACCCCTTGATATGAGAGCCATCGTTTTAGCTTGTAGAGCACTCACAGGCCTTGTTCTTTATTATTATTAATGATTGCTACTAACCCCTGGTCTATTAAGTTTGCACATTTGAAGTCCCTGTGGTCAAAGATGGCTGGAACCCCTGGGTCCAAAGTTTGTATGTAGAGATCTACATAGACTTACATAAGGAAATACTTAAATACATGTTCAGTCAGCATCTGCGAAAGGACAATTTTTTCATCATTGCAAAGATCCTCAGGTGATCGTTTCAGGGCCATCTTGAGGGCCATCTTGGCCCTCTTGTTCATTATATGCAGTTCATGTGTCTTTATAAGCTAAGGGTTCGTCATTATATTCAGATCACATACTATTATGTTTCGTGGTTCTAAAAGTAATTATATGCAGTTGATGTTTCAATATACACAAATAAAAATCCATTATGTGCCGTGGTTTCAACTTAATATTCATTGGTACAATTAATGTGGCTAATGATATTGAACCAGATGGGGCCAAATGGAGCCAAAATGTGGCCCCACTCTTTGACTTCTTCAGTAAGTTCCCACCAAAAGTAGGTCAATTTGAATGACCTTCTACCTACTTTTTGCATTGCATTTGTTTACATTAGAGTTTTAAAATCAAATGTTGAAGTCCACTGGCCCTGTGTAGTTACGGGGCAAAAAATAAGGCCACTGCAGATCCCGTTGGAGGGGAAGGCAGAGGGGTAGAACCCCCAAATTCATGTTCATTTTATCATTTTTTTTTTCATGCTCATTAAAGGTCTTCATCATGACCCCTGCATTGTTTCAGGTACCATCTTGCTCATATCACAGCAGTGGCAGAAAAACTAGAATTTGCAGCAACTCTGCAGTTCAGGGTGACAAGGTTCTAGGCCCGTTCTCCATATTTTATCTCGATGTACATGGAGGATGAGCCTGGCATATTCATTCCTGTTAGGCACCATATAACCCTAATTCAATTCAAGTCCACTGAGATACCAAAAGCATACAGTTTTCAAACTTAATTGACAGCAGTATGTTCCTACTGAACGTAGGTTAATACGAATGACACCTACTTTTTGCACTTGGTTAATTTACATTAAAGTTTTACATTTGAGCCCATTACTCATACAGCTTTTAAACTTCAAACACACATCTGCCTGACAGCTTCTAGTCCTGTCATAAAAAAATCCAATGAGAATTTACCCTGATCTACTTTCTCTTTTAGTCTATTCTTCCATACAACTATAAAACTTGAAAACATTGACATCATCTGCATGTTTAAACCATAAGTGAACTTTTTTGACCTTGACTTATTTAATCAGTGCTTTCGCATATATCAAATCCGTGCTTTCCCATAAAAAGCTGTAGAAAAGCCAGATGTTGGTAAAAATGAAAAAGTAAAACATCAAGTTGTTCGGATTGCTTTATTGTATGATTTGGCACGTTCAAACTGGCACTCCAAAAAATCTAATTGTCTCTGTAGATCAGACTACACCAATAACCAACAAATCAACGGGCAGGAAAAAAGTTCCAGGGTAAATTCGGAGCTATTACACAGAATCTCGAAATTTTGATAGGTTGACAAGGTAAACAAACCAAAAAATCTTTCAACTTTTGAAGAGTACTTATAAAGGTTAAATCTCGTATTTTGCAATGTATTCATAATTTGTAGCATAATATAAACAAGAAATGTCTCTTACAATGTCACTGTAAGCGACAAATGCCCCGAAGTGGTTTTGACCTTTGACCTCTTAAGTGTGACCTTGAACTTGGAGCCACGGACCTGGATTTTGTGCGTGACACGTCTTGTTGTGGTGAGCACTTGTGCCAAGTTATTCGAAAATCTGTCCATAAATGTCAAGAGTTATTGACCGGACACGAAAGCACTTCTTTTTGACCTTTGACCTCTAAGTGTGACCTTGACCTTGGAGCCTCAGACTTGGATTTTGCAGGCGACACTCTAGTTGTGGTGAGTACTTGTGCCAAGTAATTTAAAAATCCGTCCATGAATGTCAGAGTTATTGACTGGACACAATGGTACGGACTGACTGATGGACGGTGCGACTACTATATGCCGCCCTTCGGGGGCATACAAAATAAGTATATTTTACATTTTCCTCATGTTTCTACATACAAGTAGGTGGGTCAACATCATCCGACCCAAACAGTTTTTTTCAAAACATACTCAACATATGGTTTGTGTATGTTTTTTTGATAAAACTAAGATAAGTTTTTCAAAACAAGTAAGCAAAAATATAGCTTCTTATATTAGTAGCTTAGAGCTATAATGTAGGTCTATGGAAAATGAATTGGTGGAGTATGACCTAAACAGTTAGATGAGTTCTGTTAATTTAGATGATTTCTCATGCCATACACAAACTTCATACACACTAACATCTACATAACAGCAACGTTCCTACCAACCGAAGGTCAGTAAGGGTGACCTTGACATATATACTTTATTGAATACAATTATTAAGTCATTGGGCATTTTCTACTTTGTTGTGAAACATCAAAATAAAGTTATAAAAAACTTGTCATATGACTTGCAAGCCACTATATTAATAAAGATAGTTTCACTTTTGTTAATGAATGAATGGTGTTTTACGGCACGTCGACACATAAATAGGTCATATTGTGCGCAAAAACTGATGAAAGATGAAGAAATGAAGTAGTAATTAAAAATTAATGTAACTATATCAAGATAAAACTATTTACAAATAAGGGATGATAGTGTAGTAATATAAACTATATATGTAAATCAACAAATGCCCGTCAACGTGTATATAAATTAATATATATAAGAACACATTATAATGATTTATATAGTCTGATTTCTTTCAGGAATTCTAAAACAAGACTAAAATCTATAGTTTCAAATAACTCTTTCATAATATTAACATTGTAGTACCTCTGACGCATAGGATCAAAGTATGTTGTTTAAGAAAATACTGGTACATCAGATACCAACACAATAGAAATATCAACATGTGTAAATTTTCCTCTTTTTTTCAGGTTTGATCAAGTATGACAGCTCTCATAAAATAAATAGCAAGTTGGATGTACGACTACTACAACTGGGTGGTGTAGCGGAAAACAACTTTGTATCCAGGTCAACAGTTATATTCAGCCTTTAACATACATCAAGAAACCTGCTATCAAGAACTAGAAATACCACTAAAGGTGCTGGATACAGGACTGACCGACGCACAAAGTTGATGAGGAAATAGCCTTCTAAAAGAATGGCCAGATTCAAAACAATATGCACATCTAGATATGTGCACTTCTACCATAGACTTGCAGTTTCATCAAAATCGAAGAAAAACAGCTTAGGAGCACACAAGTTTATTTTCACAGAAATTGTAGGTGACAAAAAAAAAAGTCTCGGAACACATTTTGTTACTATATGAACATCTTCAAGTGGGAGTGATGATACATGAGAAGTGGGAGTGATGATACATGAGAAGTGGGAGTGATGATACATGAGAAGTGGGAGTGATGATACATGAGAAGTGGGAGTGATGATACATGAGAAGTTTATCGCAGTCAAAACAAAAGCCTAGGAGAGAATATGCACACACAAAATTTCGAAGGTACAATGGAAAGTCCAAATTCAATGGAACAAAACTGGTAAGAACAGTCGGAGGGTAATGAGTGGTTTCATCAGAACTGGCACAGTAACCATGGAGACAGTAACCATGGAGACAGTAACCATGAAGAATTTGTGCACACTAGCTATGGAACAAACATACAGAGGTTTCAGAGGACATGACTGGTAAAACAATTGCAGTAAGGATACATGTGAAGTTTAATCAAAAGTATCACAAAAGCGAAGGAGGTGTTCAGTTAGTTACACATACAAGGTATGGGACAGGCAGACTTATAAGATGATTTTTAAATAGTCCCAATTCTTCAGACTGGATAGAATAGAAACATTTTTAAGAGACATACTTTAAAGCTTTGGTATGAAGACATAAAATAGAGAAATATGACTATATGTAGGTAAACAGTGATCATTAAAGAAAATGCAAGATACGTGTATGAATGCTACAGATGTGTAGAATAGATAACACTTGATACCCTAGTGTCAACATTAATAATCATATTTTAAGCTATACCAGCCAAAGTTCATGTGAGCTTATGTTTATGTGATGGCTTGTCATCTGTCATCACCTGTGCTAGGCTTATTCCAGTGAAAGCAATAACTTCTGATTCTAACTATCACTAATTTGGGGTTGCTGTGACCTACTTTGGACAAAATATAGGTCATGCCTGGTCTCTGCTACGACATGCGTATCTTGCTTCTTTCTTGCTGGATTTTCACCAAACACGATGTTCTATATATGCATTTAACATCTTGTGCAAAATTTCGGGTCAAGCGACCTACTTTTGACGAAAATTAGGTCCCGTCTCATCTATGCTACGACTTGTGTAACCTGCTTCTTTCTTGCAAGATTTTTACCAAACTTGATTTTGTTTCTTTCAATAATAGTTCAAACTATGAGAGCAAAATTGACGTGTGCGTAACAGATTTGCGATCTTATTTTATTTTCACTCAAAATAGTATTTAAAGCAAGAATCTTCTCATGCTGTTATGGTGAAAGTTAAACCTGATGCAGGTTCTGTAAGCCAAACTCTGTATGGTTCTTAGATAAGGTAAGGCCACTGCTTATCCAGGCAGGGGTCAAATCCCCGTAAATTCATGTTCATTTTGTCAGTTTTGCAGGTTCATTAAAAGTCTTCATCATCATCTGGGTATTCTTTCAGGTGCTTGAGTAGCGGCAAAAAAACAATTGATACGGCTCTCATAAAATTGAGAGTTTACAACAGAATTTTCAGTTCTATTTTCAGATGACTCTAGGCCCATTCTGCATATTTTTATCTAGATCGGGGTCTTCCACAGGCCATTTAAGAGCATATTCCCCCTATCCCTTAATTCTAAAATCTAGTTTCCCCCTACTCCTTAATTAACCCCCTATCCTTTGATCTCTCTGTCCTATCCCTTAAAAACACCAATAAATATGCAGAATGAATTACACCTGTCTATAAATAGCTCCTTGTAGGCTATCCTTCCATTTACAGTTGAAATATTGTTCAAATTGCATCTACGGTAAATAAATCATGACCCGTAAAAATATTGTTCACCCAAAGGGTAACTCCCTCTCACACCCATCCCATCAGGGCTCGAAATTAACACTCGCACACTCGGAAAATGCGAGTGAAAAATACAGATTGCGAGTGACTTTAAACCACTAGCATTTTTTTGCGAGTAAAAAAATTGGGTCAAAATTATTACGAATTATGTCTTGCTGATAACTGCACTCGATTAAATTAAGTGTTGAATGCCCGAGTCAGTATATAGAACGCCTAAAAAAAACGTATGAGGCAGTTCGCGCACCTTGCAGACTGGTTATCGATTTGTACAGCCAGTGTTACGCTGCTATTCTTACACATTACGACACAGTCAATTCAGCACGTGTTCATTATTGACCTTGAACATTAAACAAAAACATGACATTGAAACAAAAATTACAGGTTTCTTTTTGCCGGTAGATGGAAATAACAATAAGGTCGCTGAATCAGAGTCTACCATTGAGAAAACAAAAAAACTGAAAACAAATCCTTCAATCAAAACTCTCCAAAAATGGGAAAAAGAATTAAATATTAAACTTAAAATCGTTGCCGATAAAGACGACCAGGTAAATAAAATATTCTGCGAGGACTGTTTGCAGTTTATGCCGGATCAGACGTCATCGGTAATTAAAAATAAAATATGGATGTTCAATAATCATTATCTTGTTTATACTAGTAAACTAATGTCCAAACCCGTTTTTAAAAAATCTGCAAAATTTGCCGGTAAGTTTAGAATTTTGTGAGTTGGAATATAAAAAAAAATTGAGCCCTGCCCATGACATTCAATTTTCCCTATCCTTTAAATAATTTCTGTGGAAGACCCTGTAGATGTAAATGGAGAGTGGGCCAGGAAAATTTATACCTGTTGGCGCCATATAACTTTTTTCTGTTAATGCACCATGAAACCCCAAGTTAACTCAATTCAGTTTTTCACCAAGGTCATCAAGTGAGCGATTCAAGGCAATTTGGCCATCTTGTTAAGTTGTGTTTTCATTTCTTGCTTAAACTGTGGTACTAAAGTATTTTATAATTTTATAATTTTGTTTATGTAGTAAATGATTATCTAACACTGGTTATTAAAATACTCAATGCTCATTGGTTATTGAGGAGTTTTTTGAAAACGCTATCAAGACCTCTGAAGTCACGTCCTTCAACTGTTAGGACGTCATTTTAAACAAAGGAAATCAAAAACAGAGATTATGTTAGTTAAAAGCAATGTTAAGTTCAAACAACAAATTGAATTGTTAAAAACACAATAAAGCTGTATATTTTCTTCTTTTGGTGCCGAGAGATGGACATACATTGCAAGTTGTGAGAATTTGTTTGTATTATGTTCAATCCCTTGCAAATGTATGAATAAAATCCATAAAAATCCATGTCGGATAAAACATAAAAATATTTCCAGCGGGTTTATATTGTGCAAGATCAAAAGCTGGTGCTTGGGTTTTAACACATCGAAACCGCGGGCCTAGAGCCCTAGGTATCGGTGGTCTTCAAGTCCCGCCCACCAGGTATTTATCTGGGAAAATATAAACCCGCTGGAAATAGTTTTCTTAACCAGCAACTGTATATCATTTTATAATATCAACATAAGCATATCTGTATTAACGTAGCTATCCCGCCAACAACAGACACATTTTACAACATGTACGATGTTTCTTAACCTACTAATGATGAAGTATATACATAACTTACATGAGAACCCAAACACTATAGACACAATATAAACGGCTTTAACCATCCAGGACAAACCTCAGAACTAGAGGGTCGAATTGGAGTTAACGGTACTAACAATTCACAATTCATTTTACGAATATTTACTCGTGGGTATTTTAAGAACTCGTGAATAAACCTATAATTTTAATTGGCACATTTACATTGTTACATGACTTGAGCACCTAGATAGAGTTTTGATAAACGGTTTTGTAGGGTAATTTTGCTGTTATTTGGTAGGTTAGTTAGACACATACATGGAGGATTTACTTTTCTTATACAAAAGCCATATTATATATATCCTAATTGGATTTCTGAATTTAATAATTTTGTATTTAGTCTACGGGTTGGAATTATAAGAATGAAAATTTTATTTATGGAGTTAATGTGTAAACTTGGATGAATTCCGCACAAACTTTAACATAAGGGCTGTATTCAATTTGTGCGGTGTGGAAATGTGGCTCCATCGTTAATGGCGAATCTACTATAGTATTTGCTGCAATTCAAACTCTGCAGTTTTGCAGGTTAGAAGGTCCTAAGCCCATTCTCCATATTTTATCTTGATGTACATGGAGGATGAGCCTGCCACATTTATTCCTGTTAGCACCATATAACCTTTCATGTGTTGGTGTGCCTTAAAACCCAATTCAATTCAAAAAGTTTACATGCACATAAACTCTTCTTGGAAGTTCTACCTTTCTTGCACAAAAGCCATATTATTATGCCCCCACCATTTTATACTGTTTTGGTCTTGTCCGTCTGTTGTTTTTGCTCATATTCTCAAAATGCTTGCAAGAATTACTTTCATATTTTATTTGTTGTGTCCCCGAAGGGTGGCATATCGTAGTCTCACTGTCCGTCTGACAGTCCCTTCTTCCGTAAAATCGTGTCCGGTTAATAACTCTGACAATAATGGACGGATTTTCAAATAACTTGGCACAATTGCTCAACACAACAAGATGAAGTGTCCATGGCTTCAAGGTCACACTTAGAGGTCAAAGGTCAAATTGTGTCTAGTCAATAACTCTGGCATTCATGAACGGATTTTCAAATAACTTGGCACAAGTAATCACCACAACAAGACGATATGTCGCGCACAAAATCCAGGTCCGTGGCTCTAAGGTCAAGGTCAATCATGTGCGGTCAATAACTGGTATAGCTACCGTATTTGTCGGGGTATAGCGCGCATGCGAATATAACGCGCACCCCGACTTTGGGCCAGAAATCCTTGGAAAAAAGCTTTTTTTTGTATTGTAGCGTAAACCGCGCATTAAAAACATGATTCAATTACAGGACAGCAGAGCGCCATTTTGAAGCATTGACCAAAGAGGAAATGTAAAACGAATTTTGAAATGCTAAAACGAAGCTGCATGTTAGACTGTGTTTTTTTACTCAAGTGTAAATAAACTTGTACTGTTGAGTGTACTTTTGTTGTTTACTCAAGTGTAAATAAAATAAAAAAACCACGCCCGTGTTCAACTTTTATTATGATCATATTATATTTAATATTTTGGATTGACAATTAAAACAGATTATTCTTTCGAATAAATATGTGCTGGCCCTGAAAAGGACCGTTTTGTTCTGCTAACCCTGAAAGTTTTATATATGTTTGCTTAGAAAACAAATTCGAAGCGAGGTTCAGTCTCGAAATCATCAACACTACAAACAGAAGTAACTAACTATAGTAATACTATGTATCTAAATTTGTAGCATGAAACATAAAGCCTAAACCGGAAACGAAATGAAACGTATGTAGTACGAAACGTATGTAGTACGTTTCTATATAAACTCAGTGAATAATTTCGAAAATCCTCTATCACTAACAATGTTCTAAGTAAAAATTCAAGAAGTTTCAATGTAAATGTTGCTCTCAGAGTTTTATATGTGCATTAGATAACTAAACTAATGCGTAACTTTTCTTTTATTATATGTAAGAGACTTTTATTAGACAAATCTTATCAAAAACGAAAATAATTATGTAGTAGGGATATTCCCGAAACTGTACACTCGCCTCTGGATAAGAATAGATTCTAAAAATAGACTTGTGATTTGGACAAAAAAACAACTTCAAGCAGTCTAATAATCAGAGAGCAAACGTATAGAGTATAAGACTGCTGTAAACCTAAACCCCAAACACTAAACCCTACTCGTAGATATTTAAAGTTCCCTAGTTAAAAATAGAAGTAAAAATTAAATTCACACCAGTAGACCGGTAGACAAAAGACGTCTATCCCAGTCGAGTGTCACATGTTTGTTTAATAATTAGTTATCATTGTTTGCGGTCAGTTTACAAAAACCAAACACTTCACACTTAACACCATTTCCCAATCAAATGAACCCTTGAACCCATTTAGGAATAATCATAATTCTACGTTGTCGAAATTCAGAAATTCAGAAATCAACTTTAACAAATAAGTAAGGGGGGGTCGTTGTTTGTTAGAAATAATTATTATACATACAATTCTATTGTATTCTATTAATAAAATATGCACTAAACCAGTCTGCGCGTTCGGTAAACCCCAGCCTATTTCAAAATGCCGATTGATGTAAACAATTGTATTTTTCAACATTTCAATGGTATTTTCTCAACAATAATCAACATAAAACATGGTAAAGTTTGATTTTATTATTTTTATTGATAATAAGCATATAGCATACAACGCATTTTATTGAAACAATATAAACAAGCCAACTTTTGTTCGATTCAATCTCTGTAGTAAACGGCCGGTCTTGCGACATTTTGAAAACCACAAAACTTCTCGTCTCGGCTGAAAAAAAAAAGTAAATCATTACTTGTTGCTTAAACCGCGCACCCCAACTTCAGCCACAGAATCTGGGGTAAAAAAGTGCGCGCTATACCCCGACAAATACGGTAGATGGATTTTCAAATAACTTGGCACAAGTGCTCACCACAACAAGACTGAAATCCAAGTCTGCACCCACAAGGTTAAACACTTGGAAGTTTGCGTTTAGCAGGTTGGATATTCAACATTTCTAGTTTAAATAAAACTGCAGAGCTTATACCGTGGTGTGGTTCCCATCGCCAATCCGTCCGTCTGTCGATCAACTTTTTTTGTAGCGACTACTCCTCTGAAACTACTGAATGGATTTTTAGCTCGACTATTTGAAGAATAGTGAGAGCTATCCTACTCACCACGGCGTCGGCGTCCCCAGCTTCACCTTAAAGTTTTTGTGCAATAAATATATATAACTTCAATAATACTGAAGCTATTGCATTAAAACTTTATACTAATGTTTCCCATCAAATTCTGCACATTGCCCAACAATCCCCATAACTCTTCCTTTCATTTTGACAAAGTTATGGCCCTTTGATTGTCTTGTCTTTACCTTAAAGTTTTTGTGCAATAGATTTATAACTTCAAAACTACTCAAGTTATTGGTTTAAAATTTTAAAATAATGTTTCACATCAAACTCTGTACCTCATCCAACAATCCCCATAACTCTTCCATTCATTTTGACAAAATAATGGCCCCTGAATTGGTAAAAGATTTCATTTTTAGCTCTACTGGCCGAAGGCCAGCAGAGCTTATGGGATGGCGAGTTGTCCGTCGTCCGTCCGTCGTCCGGCATCTGTCCGTCGTTTGTCGTCCGTTGTTAACTTTTGTCTTGTGACAACTCTAGGGCCTTCATTTTTCATCCGATCTTTACCAAACTTTAACAGGTTGTTAATATCAATGAAAGCTCGGACAAGTTCGAAAACCAGCCAGATCGGAATAATTTCGACGGAGTTATGGCCCTTGTTTTGCTGAAAAATGCCATATTAAGCCTTGTGAACACTCTAGCACCTTCATTTATTATTTGATCTTTACCAAACTTGCACAGATTGTTAGTATCAATGAAAGCTCGGACAAGTTCGAAAACCAGCCAAATCTGATCAGTAACACCGGAGTTATGGCCCTTGTTTTTTCTGAAAATTGCTATTTTCTGTTTTGTGAACGCTCTAGCACCTTCATTTAATATTTGATCATTACCAAACTTGCACAGATTGTTAATACCAACTATAGCTTGCACAAATTCGAAAATCAGCTGAATTGAATCAGTAACACCAGAGTTGTGGCCCTTGTTTTTTCTGAAAAATGCTATTTTCTGCCTTGTGAACACTCTAGCACCTTCATTTATTATTTGATCTTTACCAAACTAGCACATATTGTTAATATCAATGACAGCTCGGACATGTTTGAAAACCAGCCAGATCGAACCAGTAACAGCGGAGTTATGGCCCTTGACTTAGTTAAAAATGCTATATGTTGCCTCGTTAAGACAATAGGGCCTTCATTTTTCATTCGATCTTTACCAAACTTTACCATTGTCAATATCAATGAAAGCTCGGACAAGTTAAAAAAACAGCCAGATCGGACCAATAACAGCGGAGTTATGGCCCTTGGTTTAGTTAAAAATGCTATATTTTTCCTTGTTAAGATGATAGGGCCTTCATTTTTCATCCGATCTTTACCAAACTGTACCAGATTGTTACTATCAATGAAAGCTTGGACAAGTTCGAAAACCAGCCAGTTCGGACCAGCAACAGCAGAGTTATAGCCCTTGATTTAGTTAAAAATTCTATATTTTGCCTCGTTAAGATGATAGGGCCTTCATTTTTCATCCGATCTTTATCAAACTTTACCATCTTGTTAATATCAATGAAAGCTCAAATAATTTAAAACAACAGCCAGATCGGACTAGTAACAGGGGAGTTATGGCTCTTGATTTAGTTAAAAAGGCTATATTTTGCCTCGTTAAGACGATAGGGTCTTCATTTTTCATCCGATCTTTACCAAACGTTTCCAGATTGTTAATATCAATGAAAGCTTGGACAAGTTCGAAAACGAGCCAGATTTGAAAAGCAACAGTGGAGTTATGGCCCTTGATTTAGTTAAAAATGCTATATTACGATAGGGCCTTCATTTTTCGTCCGATCTTTACCAAACTTTACCAGATTGTTAATATAAATGAAAGCTCGGACAAGTTCGAAAAACAACCAGATTGGACCAGTAACAGCGGAGTTATGGCCCTTGATTTAGTTAAATATGCTATATTTTGCCTCGTTAATACTACGATAGGGTCTTCATTTTTTATCTGATCTTTACCAAACTTTACCAGATTGTTATTATCAATAAAAGCTCCAACAAATTTCAAAATCAGCCATATTGGACCATTTACACCGGAGTTATGGCCCTTGATTTTCTGAAATATGCTATATTTTGGCCTCATTAAGAAGAAAGGGTCTTCAATTGGCCAGATTTCAGTGAAACTTTTCAAGGATGATCAGTACCAAGCCTAGTTGTACATATCGTCACCGTGTTCCGGTTGAATGATTTTGGCAGAGTTATGTCCCTTTAAAGGTTTTAATACACAAACTTTGGACTAGTTCTCCTGAACCCCTGGCTGGATTTTAACGAAATTTGACAAGGATGATCAGTATCAGGTCTAGTTGTGCAAATCATTGCCCTGTTCCAGTTGAATGATTTTTGGCAGAGTTATGGCCCTTTAAAGGTTTTAATACACAAACTTTTGTCTGGACTAGTTCTCCTGAACGCCTCCCACATTTCAACGAAACTTTACAGGGATGATCAGCAGCAAGCATAGTTGTGCATATCATCGTGGCATTCCGGTTAACAGATTTTTGGTGGAGTTATGGCCCTTTAAAGTTTTTTGATACACAAACATTTTCCGGGCTAGTTCTCCTGAATCCCTGACTGGATTTTAACGAAACTTGACAAGGATGATCAGCAGCAAGCATAGTTGTGCATATCATCGTGGCATTCCGGTTAAACGATTTTTGATGGAGTTATGGCCCTTAAAAGTTTTTTGATACACAAATATTTTCCAGGCTAGTTCTCCTGAATCCCTGACTGGATTTTAACGAAACTTGACAGGGATGATCAGTATCAAGCCTAGTTGTGCATATCTTCGCCATATTCGTGTTGAATTATTTTTGGCAGAGTTATGGCCGTTTAAAGGTTTAAATAGCCAAACATTGTCCAGATTAGTCTCTTCTGAACTCCTTGCTGGATTTCAACGAATCTTGATGGGGATGATCAGTACCAATCCTAGATGCACCTGTCATTGCCGTGTTGTGGTTGAATGAATTTTGGCAGAGTTATGACCCCTTAAAGGTTTTATTACACTAACTTTGTACAGACTAGTTTTCCTGAACCTCTGGCTGGATTTCAACGAAACTTGTCAGGGACAATCAGTACCAAGCCTATGTGCGTATATCATCACCATGTTCTGGTTGAACGATATTTGAAAGAGTTATGGCCTTTATCTAGAGCTAGTAGAGCGTCCACAGGCCCTCTTGGGCATCTTGTTACATAGAAGTATATAGGAAAAACACTTCAAAATCTTCTTCTCTGAAACAAAAAGGGCTGCAGCTTAGATATTTTGTATGTAGCATCGTCTTTTTGTCCTCTACCAAGTTTGCTCAAATGGTAACCCTGGGTTCAGAATTAGACCTGCCCGGGGGTCACAAGAGGTGAAATATGAGGGTGTGGGTGGCCCCCTGAGTCATAAATTAGTAACCATTGAGATCCCCACCCTATAACCATATATACACTTACTGGACATGAACAGACAGATACAACCACCCAACCAGCATAGACACCGGACTCCTTCCCCACCCCTGGTGACATAGCCCCTGGGTCATAACTTGTAAACCGTTGAGATCCCCACCCTATAACCATATATACACTTACTGGGCATGTACAGATGGATACAACCATCCAACCAGCGTAGACCCTAGGCTTCTTCCCCACCTTTGTGGACCTAGCTCTTGGGTCAAACTTTACAAATAATTTGATATTTTATCTCGACTGTTCGAAGGATCTTATGCGGTCTATAGGTCAAAGTTCATGGTCACAAATTGCATTTATGTGTTGATAGGCTCTTAGCATCAGGTAAATGTTTACGTCTGCATTTCTTAACATGTAAATAACTTCAACATTTTTTATCCAATCATCATCAAACTTACGATCATCGTCCCATTTATAATAATTTATTATAAATGGTCGTCCCATTTATAATAATTTATTATAAATGGGACGATGATCGTATCTATTGAGAAAGGTCAAGGTCACAAAGGGGTCAAAGGTCAAATGCATTTACATAATACTTTTAACATATTTTCTTCTAATTTTCAACTTATAATTATGTATCCTTTGAAAGGGTTATTATGAAATTACCTCCGTGTCATCAAAGAACAATTGTGGCCCTTGATTTAATGAAAATTCTAATGTTTTCCTTCTTGACACAGCTCGCCCCGTTCTTTTCACTTTTTTTCTGATGGTAAACCGGGTGTATCGTTTCTTGTTCTCTGAAAATTCAAAATAGTCGAGCTACGCTGTCCTCTGACAGCTCTTGTTATGAAACTTTACAGAAATGTTGCCCATGATGTCTAGTTGATCCTAACAAAAATTCAAGATGTGAAAATTAAGATAAAAATAGTTTTTAGCTCAACTGAGTTTATGCCGTGGTGCAGCGAGTTTACAGGAGCGCCTTGTGTGTCTTTTTTTGTGTATAAAGTATACTTGTGTGACTTTTTTTCTTGTGTGACTGACACACAAGCAAGTATGTCTCTAGGTGTACCGGAAGTAAATCAAATCCCATTGAGTCCAATGCAATATTGACAAAGCTTTCTAGTTAGCCATTTTTTCAAAATGAAGTTCAAACTAAGATTCACTTACATGTTCTTAGTCATGAGACCTGCCTCTCTAGAAAACTGCTGAGAATAGTAGGGGTCATGTGGCATATAAGAAAATAAAATTCTGATCTTTGTTGATACCGTGAACAAACTGCATTCATTCGGCACCTCTTAAATGTGTTCTACTTTCACTTTCAAAACTGTCAAGTTGATAAATAAAATCATCATACAACCATGCAAATGGTTTTAAGCTATCACAAACAAGTCAATAAAGTCATTTCAGCCAGAAAAACAGGCCTTAAATACTCAAAAATGCCTTTTATCACAAGAAAAGTTAGGGATTATATATTTGGGAACTCCTTTCGACCCATAGTGATTTACTTCCTGTACACCTCTATGCGCAGGAAATAGTCTATTTCTTCCTTTAAAGCAATAAAAAAGTGCAGTCACACAAGGGGAAGGGAGCTTGTGTGCCTAAAATGTGTCCAAATGGTAAAAACAGTCACACAAAGTACGAATGTACACACGAAAAACAGACACAAGGTTTGATTCACACAAAGCCTGTTTTTGTGTACGGCGTCCGTCTGTCCTTTAACTTTTATTTTTGTGGCGACTACTCATCTGCCACTACTTGATGGATTTTCATGAAACTTCACAGGAATATTACTCTTGATGTCTAGTTGATCCTAGCAAAAATTCAGGTCGACCGTAAGGGATATTGAAACGGAACCATTACCAAAATGACTGGTCCGACATGTACTTGGTCCTAACCAAGATTCATTTCAATTCCATGTCAAACATGGCTGCCAGTGGCCATCTTTGTTTACATAGAGTTTTATAGCAAAAATAGGAAAAAAGCTATTATAAAAAATGTGATTTTGTGGTGACTACTTCTCAAAAAACATAAGTGATATTAATTTGGAACCTTTACCAAAATGACCGCCATGACGTAGTTGGTCCTCACCAAGTTCATTTTGAATTGGATGTCAAACATGGACACCAGTGGTCATCTTTATTTACACAAGAGTTATATAGGAAAACTTGTGGCGACTACTCCTCCGAGACTACTTGAAGGATTTTTATGAAACTTAACAGAAATGTTGCTTATGTCTAGTTGATCCTAGCAAAATTTCAAGATAGCCGCTATGGCTAAAAACAGATTTTAAACAAATTTGCAGCAACTACTTCTTGAAAACTAGAAGTGATATTGATATGGAACTTTTTCTAAAATGATCAGCATGAGATGATTTTAGTCCTTGTTGCAAATTATTTTGATTCAACATTAAACATGGCTGCTGCGGCCATCTTTGTTTCCATAGAGTTATATGATAAAAACTTGTAGCGACTACTCCTCTGAAGCTACTTGACAGATTTTCATAAAACTTCACAGGAATACTAATCTAGCTATCAAAACCTATCAATAGAGCTTCAAGGTCATTGACCTCTTGTTTAAAAAACAAGTTTGTAGCGACTATTCGTTGAAAACTACATGGGACTATTTCTAAAATAATCAGCATGACATGTTGGTCCTTGTCGAAAATTATTATGATTCGACGTTAAACATGGCTGCCAGTGGCCATCTTTGTTTACATAGAGTAATATAGTAAAAACTTATAATGACTACTCCTGAAACTACTTGACGGACTTTCATGAAACTTCACAAGAATGTTGCTCTTGATGTTAAGTTGATCATAGCAAAAATCAAGTCGGCCGGAAATTCAAGATGGTCACCACAGCTAAAAATAGATTATTAAAAAAAAAGTTTGTAGCGACTACTGGTTGAAAACTATAAGTGATATTGACATGGGACTTCTTCTAAAATAATCAGCATGACATGATGTTGGTCCTTGTCGAAAATTATTATGATTCAACGTTAAACATGGCTGCGCAATCTTTGTTTACATAGTTATATTGTAAAAACTTATAAAAACTTATAACTTATAACGACTACTCCTCTGAAACTACTTGACGGATTTTCATGAAACTTCAATAGAATGTTGCTCTTGATATTTAGTTGATTATAGCAAAATTTCAAGTCTGCCGAAATTAAAGATGGCCACCACAGCTAAAAATAGATTATTAAAAAACAAGTTTGTAGGGACTACTTCTTGAAAACTCTAAGTTATATTGATATGGGACTTTTTCTAAAATGATCAGTATGAAATGATGTTGATCCTTGTCGAAAAATATTTTGATGCAACGTTTAACATGGCCACCAGTGGCCATCTTTGTTTACCTGGAGTTATATAATGAAAACTTGTAGCGACTACTCTGAAACTACTTGATCTAAAATGAAACTTCACAGGAATGTTGCTCTTGATGTCTAGTTGATCCTAGCAAAATTTCATGTCTGCTGGAAATTCAAGATGGCCGCCATGGCTAAAAATGGATTTTTTACAAAAAATTGTAGAGCCTACTTTTTGAAAACTATAAGTGATATTGATATGGGATTTTTTCTAAAATGATCAGCATGACAATGATGTTGGTCCTTGTCGAAAACCTTTTGATTCACAATTAAACGTGAAACTTCACAGGAATGTTGCTCTTGATGTCTAGTTGATCCTAGCAAAATTTCAAGTCGGCCGGTAATTCAAGATGGCCACCATAGCTATAAATGTATTTTAAAAATACAACTTTGCGGCCACTAATTCTCAAAAACTATAAGTGGTATTGATGTGGAACCTTTACTAAAATAACTGGCATGACATGTAGTTGGTCCTAAACAAATTTCTTTTGATTCCATATCAAACATGTTTGCCAGTGGCCATCTTTGTTTACATAGTTATATAGGAAAATCTTGTGGCGATACTCTGAAAGTGCTGGTCCTATTTTCATAAAACTGCAAAGGTTTCCATGGCTGACCTAGCTATCAAAATCTTTCAGTAGAGCTTCAAGATCATTGTTTTTGGTATTTATAGGATTACATTTTAATATATTTATGGAGTTAATGTAAACTTTGCCAGAATCCACACAAACTTTAAGAGGACACAAGGCAATCTTGATTTTTAGCTCTACTCTTCGGCCAGCAGAGCTTATGGGATGGCGAGTTGTCCGTCGTTGTCCATTAACTTTTTCTCGTTAAGACGATATGGCCTTCATTTTTCATCCGATCTTTACCAAACTTTATCAGAGTGTTAATGTAAATGAAAGCTCAACCAGCCAGATTGGACCAGTAACAGCAGAGTTATAGCCCTTGATTTAGTTAAAAATGCTATATTGCTATATTTTTGCCTTGTTAAGACGATAGGGGCTTCATTGTTCATCCGATCTTTACCAAACTTTATCAGAGTGTTAATGTAAATGAAAGCTCGGACAAGTTCGAAAACCAGCCATATCGGACCAGTAAGAATTGTATTAAGCTATATGTTTTTCCTTCAAGATTGCCGTGTGTCCCTTTAACATAAAGGCTATATTCAATGTGTGCTCTATTCAGCATAAACTCCATAAAAATAAATTTAATCCTATAGTAATCCACTGAACACTCAAAATTGTGTAATGTTTGAGAATACCTATATATGTGCTATAGCATTATCTCCGTAATAAATCCATAATATCGGAAGAATCAGGGTTTGACACTAAATTTTTTCCCAAAGTCGTCCACAGGACTACCAACTTTCAAAATCAAGTAGTCCTGCACAGATTTTGGTAGTCTGGCTAATTTTCAAAATATAAACCTCAGAATAAATGGGTTTAAACTAAACAAAACATACATTATGAAGGACAGTGGACATAAATGAACAAAAGGTCAATGACCTTGAAGCTCTAATGATAGGTTTTTGATTTTTGATAGCTAGATCAGCATTCCTGTGAAGTTTCATGAAAATCCGTCAAGTAGTTTCAGAGGAGTAGTCGCTACAAGTTTTCATTACATAACTATGTAAACGAAGATGGCCGCTGAAAAGTCCCATATCAATATCACTTTTAGTTTTCAAGAAGTAGTCACTACAAACTTGTATTTTGAAAATCTATTTTTAGCCATGGTGGCCATCTTGAATTTCCAGCAGACCAGAAATTCTGCTAGGATCAGTTAGACATCAAGAGCAACATTCCTGTGAAGTTTCATGAAAATCCGTCGAGTAGTTACAGAGGAGTAGTCGCTACAAGTTTTTACTAGATAACTCTATGTAAACAAAGATGGCTGCTGACAGCCATGTTAAACATCGAATCAAAACGATTTTCGACTGACCAACATCATGTCATGCTGATCATTTTAGAAAAAGTCCCATATCAATATCACTTATAGTTCGCTACAAACTTGTTTTTTTGAAAATCTATTTTTAGCCGTGGTGGCCATCTTGAATTTCCGGCCGACCTGAAGTTTTGCTAGGATCAATTGGACATCAAGAGCAACATTTGTATGAAGTTTCATGAAAATCCGTCGGGTAGTTTCAGAGAAGTAGTCACTACAAGTTTTCATTATATAACTTTGTAAACAAAGATGGCCGCTGGCAGCCATGTTTAACGTTGAATCAAAATAATTTTCGACGAGGATCAACATCATGTCATACTGATCATTTTAGGAAAAGACGCATATCAATATCACTTACAGTTTTCAAGAAGTTGTCGCTACAAACTTCTTTTTTGAAAAATTATTTTTAGTCGTGGCAGCCATCTTGATTTTCCGGCCGACCTGAAATTTTGCTAGATTCAATAAGACATCAAGAGCAATATTCCTTTGAAGTTTCATGAAAATCCGTGGAGTAGTTTCAGAGGAGTAGTCGCTAGTAGTTTTCATTATATAACTCTAGGTAAACAAAGATGGCCACTGGCGGCCATGTTTAACGTGGGCCATGTTTAACGTCGCATCAAAATAATTTTCGAAAGGATCAACATCATTCCATACTGATCATTTTAGAAAAAGTTCCATATCAATATCACTCAGAGTTTTCAAGAAGTAGTTGCTTCAAAATTGTTTTTTAAAAATCTATTTTTAGATTTGGTGGCCATCTTGGATTTCACATCAAGATGAGTTTTTCCTAGGATCAACTAGACTGCATTTGGCAACATTGCTGTAAAGTTTCATGAAAATCCATTCAGTAGTTTCAGAGGAGTAGTCGCTACAAAAAAGTTGACGGACGGACAGAAGGACGGCATAAGCTCTGCTGATCTCTGATCAGTAGAGCTAAAAACACTCCAAAAAGACGGATTCCATCTATTCAGTAAGTCACACATCTAGCTGTTGGCCTTAACTCCGCAAGGTCTGGATGTCTTTTAAAGTTAGATAAAATCATAATCCACATCTTCCGGGTCATTCCAAACAGTCCGTAACAACTTTAAATGCTCGCAGACACACCTTAGTCTTCATGTTTTTCATTATTGTACATGAGCCATTTTATTGAAATACCATTTTCGCTTTGTCTTACAGACGTCCATGTCCTTTTTTCTCTTCATTTAATTTCACTTTCTTGACTGAAATAATTAGTCCCCACTCCCCAGGTATTTCCACATTTTTTCAAAAATGGAAATTTGCGAAAACAAATGTTAATATTGGGTATTGCCAGTTCAGTCCGATCTATTTCAGTCGAACGGTTCGTCCAAAGGCTTGTTCATAGCATACAGTTTATACAGTTTTGACTCGGTATTGTTGACAACTGTATTTCTGCCTGTTTTTACTTCGATTGACGTTTATTATATACGGGGAAAACTAATCAATTTAAATCAAAAATAACTTAAATAGCAACTTTATTTGTTCATACGTTAAGATATACACTAGTTTTGAGGAAGAAATATGCGTGACGCAATTAACTCTTCCAAGTACCCTTCCCATTAGTCTTGATCATCTTCGACGCCTGATTGTAAATACAAAAGTCTTGACCATTAACTTTGCGCAGAAACAAATTTGAAACTGGAAGCATGCGACCGTAATTATTATTTTTGACCATCCGCATTTAGTTTGTCGATATAATAATGAAGTTTCCCTCTTTATCTTTGTTTATTAATGTCTTCCTGTATATCTTGGATAGCAGGTGTTCTTGCCTCAACCAATAAGAAACAATACCAGTGTATCGGCAAAAATCAAACATTGTTCAGGAGGACTGTTCTAGGCGTTGTTAGTGTAGTCTAGATCATCTGTGTTCTAGGCGTTGTTAGTGTAGTCCAGATCATCTGTGTTCTAGGCGTTGTTAGTGTAGTCTAGATCATCTGCGACGCTTGCTTGTTTTCAGAACAAACGTCTAGAACAGTCCTCCTGAACAAAGTTTGATTTTTTACCGATACACATGCCTAACTTCGGTGAAAAAATACAATAAAGTTTTTTTGTTTTTTATGTGTTGTTACTAAGTTGACGATTATACTGAACCAAACAAGTAACGATACCATAATAACATGGTAAATCCCATTGCTCGTATTCGAGGCTATGCGTGGCAGAGGTCATGAACAATATGATTAACACAATTATGGGTTATATACAGGGCATTGTTTTCAAAACGATATCTGCGGAAAAAAACAGCAAAATGTTTAAATTTACCAGCTATGCAGAAATTAGAATTTAGTTCTTATTTCAATGTAAAGGGAGGTAATTTCACAAATTGTAAACTTTGGTTAGTCATATCTTTATAATGACAAGGTTATTGTCAATCGATTTTGCGGTTTTTAAAACTTGAGACCCACAACTGTCATTTAATAAGGTTTAATTGCGCTCTTTACCATTTGTATTTTTTTATGTGAAATATGCTGTTTTAACTAATTGGGTGGTAACTCTGATACTTACATAAGAAAACAAATAACTGAAAAAAAATATCCATTATTATGTTAATTATATTGTTCATGACCTCTGCCACGCTTAGCCTCGAATACAAAGCAATGGGATTTACCATGTTAGTATGTATCGTTTCTTTGATGGTTCAGTATATCTAAAAAGTCAAAAGTAGGTAGTCCACGGGACTACTCAGCTTGGAGGTCTGGGTAGTCAGAGGCAATTTCTGTTGGTCTCGGACTACCGTTAGTGTCGAACCCTGAGAATCCAGTGTGGTTTTCTCTTAATTCAAAAATGTTTCTCCTATTAAATATGTTCATGTGTTTAAAAGGTCTGGAGGGAGAGTAATTGGTACCAATGCACGACAGTGGTTTGTGGTGGAGGCAGACCACCCACTTTTTACAGGGTAGAATCAGTACTGTATACCTCCTGGCTCCCGCCATACATAAAAATAGACACTTTCTCATTCACAAGTAGAGCTCCCAGTGGGATTCCAACCTGCAGCGATGAGAAACTAACAGGTTTTAAATGCAGTGCCTTTATCATCCCGGCCACTAGTGATACAAATACAAAAGAAAACTGTCATAATGTGCTTCAGTTTCATATGACATGTGCATTAAATAATCTGCATATTAAGTTTGAATTGAGAAATTATTCTGGAAAACAAGGACAACTCCGTGTATTTTTATGCCTCAGAAGGAAGGCATATAGTAATCTCACGACCGTTTCAAAACAATCATGTCTCAGTGGAAATTGGAATAACACCATTCTATATTTTCGATATAACACTACTGGTAGTTGTATAAGTATGCAAATAAGCCTAGTATGTGCTGTCAAAAAAAAAATAGAACGACTACTATGATCCAATTCCCACGGTTTCGGTTTCGCGTGTTAAAGCGATAGGCAAAATGCAATAAAAGTCGATATGTGAGTTATGTGATAAATAGAATCTAACATTCGTTCTCGTTCTCATTCATTATTGAATTTATTAAACTCGTTAGCAAAAATGATATAATGCTCGGCAAGAGCCTCGCATTATATCATTTTGTGATTCTAGATTTCTTGGTACTCGGTGTAGAGTAGAAACGCAATCAGTTCTAAATTAAACCAATCCGAATGCTTCATATGTAAAACTAAATTAAAAATTAATTGCTTCTATCATGACATCACTGTCTGGTATTGTGACATCACTGTCTGGTATAATATTGTGACATCACTTCCTGGTATTCTGACATCACTGTCTGGTATTCTGACATCACTTCCTGGTATACTGACATCAGTTTCTACTACCGGTATTGTGATGTCACATCTTTTCACACAACCAGTACTGAGAACTGACGGTGTAAAAAACCACGAGATTCGGACAATTAATATCTCTCATTGAGTAACAAATTGCTTGAAACCAAAAATCACAAAATTCTAAATATAAAATAATTCTATACTCTGTTTATTAATAATACTAAAGTGTAATTCGATCACAAAAGAAGAATGTATTCTAGTCTTAGAGCATTGTAACAATGATTTATGCACCAAAAAATAGTAGAGTTGTTTAGTAACAATTAAATCAATATTTACATTGACTATGCAACTGGTATGACACTGAAACACATTATATTAGTTTTAACTTGTATTTGATTTGACACCCATTATTCTTCCAGATCACCTAGTCTCTAACAGAGATGGTACAGATTTGTGTCATGTACAAGTGTATAAATTGTTGCCAATTTACACTCATTTCATAATTTTCATGAATACATGTTAAGAAATAAGATCGCATGGCCATATTGCATGAAACAAACCAACATCTGGTGAGGTACAACTCAGATCAGTACACTTACTGTTTTGATGAAGAGCAATATGAACCCCATTAATATTTATGACGTAACAACAAAATGAGTCGAGTTTTCCAGACCAAAGATTTTCATAAAGAATTATTAAACCACAGGTAAGTTGTGGCTCACATAGATGCAGGTGCATACTTGATAAGAAAGAGAAGGACATTATGATAGGTTACATTTGTATTTGGGTTGACAACACGCTTCCTCAAGACTGCTTCTGCTTCATGAGATAGGTACTAATTTTAGTGTAATTATACTAAAGGAATAATGTAGTTATACTAAAGGAATAATAAAAAAAAAAAAAAATGCAGCTCTGGAATTTCCACTATATAATTTATATACATTCCACGTAATATTCCAAAGATATCCCAAATGTTTTGTAAAAACTACAAGGTTGTTCCACGGAACACTTTTTTCAGCAGGTACAATCAAACTATAAAGCTTGGAAGTTATAAAGTTTGAAAGACGAGTGTAATCCTTCATGAATAATGGACAACGGACGAAGTGATCCATAAGTGTCTGCCATGCTATGCAAGTGACACAAATAAAGCTTTGAAGCTAGTTAGAGAAGACAACACTGTGCTGTTGTAGAATGTTTAAAAAATGTATAAATGTTGAAAGTTCCGCTTTGAAAATTTGAGTACTGTATTTAATGCAAAGAGATTGCAAAATCTTACATCCAAAGTTTGCTCACCTTCTTGAACCAAATACATATTCTACCAATAATGAAACTGAAAGGATATCATTTGGTGTGTTATGTGTTGGTTTAGTATTTTTCTGAAAGTAAAGGTCTAACGTAGCCATGTGCAGGTCTAATTTACCACGTACAGGTCTAATGTAGCCATGTGCAGTTCCAATGTAGCCATGTACCAGTTGATCAACAGAGCATATTATAGTCTATTCGTATGGATGGCGGGAGTGTACAGTACTGGTTCTACCCACCACAAAAAATTCACCGCCATATATAACCTTACATGTGTTGAAAATGACGTAAAACACTATAGAAACAAACAAACATACAGGAATTCTATGCAGAAATTCCAGTTGCGTTTCTTTTTTTCCCTTTAGTATAGAAATAAAGCACTGCTCAATCTCAAGATATTTATCACATATAATTGTTACTTTGTTTTTTCAATGTCAGTTTAAGCTGCATGTTCATATTTAAGTATCGCAAAAATGAACATATGTATATTATAATTTCGAGAACACTCTGCAAGTGTGAAAGGTACATTATCCTTGGTGAGAGGAGGAACATTGTTGCTTTTGGGGTCAGTAGGTGAAGGGTCAGTGTCACCATAACCTCATGGACACAATTTGAGTGTTGCAACTGCGGAAGTATAACACCTAAGACTCATGAAACTTGATAGGTGCATTGCCCTTGGTAAGAGGCGAAACACTATTGCTTTTGTGTAAGGTCATGATGACCTCATTTGGACAACAACTAGTCGTGAAACTTGATAGGTACATTGCCCTTCATAAGATGATGACCCATATTGCTATGTAGGCCGTTTATGACTCCTTTTGATTTGGTTTGTATGTCAAAAATCTGTACAAAACTTAAAATATTCAATGCCAACGAAGTTTGAACTTTGTTAGGATAAAAAATACATCGCTCTATTTTTGGACTGTATCAAAGAAATATGCCTTAATTTCTGGTTGTGTAAAAGACAAAACAAACGCAACACATTTTTGACGTGCAATGAATTTCTAGTCTGACATTTAATAAATCTTTTGATTGTTTTTAATCTCGCACTGGGCACTACTTAATTTTCATACTGATTTTTGATCGGTTGACCGATATGGCTGAGATTACCTAACATTTCCCACGATCATTCCCGTGATGTCTGAGTGAAAGGACTATTGGTTTCCTATTTTGACCTTGCACTTTTAAATGGATTACCGGTATGCATTCATGTATATAAAATGATTCTATTTGCCAACAAGAGGCCAATGACCTTGAAGCTCTACTGGCAGGTTCTGAAAGCTAGATCGGCATTCCTGTGAAGTTTCATGAAAATCTGTCCAGTACTTTCAGAGGAGGAGTCGCTTTTTTACTATATAACTATGTAAACAAAGATGGCCGCTGGCAGCCATGTTTAAAGTTGAATCGAAACGATTTTCGACAAGGACCAACATCATTCATGCTGATCATTTTAGAAAAAGTCCCACATCAATATCATAGTTTTCAAGAAGTAGTCGCCTCAAACTTATTTTTTTAAAAATTATTTTTCGTTTTGGTGGCCATCTTGGATTTCACATCAACATGAATTTTTGCTAGGATCAACTAGACTTCATGGGCAACATTTCTGTAAAGTTCCATGATGATCCATCCAGTAGTTTCAGAGGAGTAGTCGCTACAAAAAAAGTTTATGGACAGACGGACACTGCACCACAGCATAGATCAGTAGAGCTAAAAACTATGAAGAAAAAATAAAAAATCCAGAATACACGTCTACAACAAGCTGTAATATTGATATCTGACACACCACGTTCAACATCAATGGTCAACAGTCCCTTTCTTGTTTCTGTTCTTCCTTTTCTTTTTCTTCTTTCCCAACGAGTCTGAAAGCAAATAAAGGTACAATGAGATTAATATAAAGAGAATGTGCAACAATAAAGTCTTTGTGTGAAAACTAATATCTTGGGCAGGAAAACATGATTACAAAATACAAAGTTTTTGCAAGCTGCTGTATTTAAAATACTGTTTTTGTTTTGATATCTTTAGGCTATTTAGAGCTGCTCTGTTAGTAGTTTTGTGTTGCCAGGTGGGCTTACTAGTGGTGCATTAGTAGTGATGCAAGTTGGCATTAGTAGAGTGCTAGGTGGCATTAGTAGTGATGCAAGTTGGCATTAGTAGAGTGCTAGGTGGCGTTGGTAGAGTGCTAGTTGGTGTTGCTAGGTGGCATTAGTAGTGATGCAAGTTGGCGTTGGTAGCGTGCTAGGTGGCATTAGTAGTGATGCAAGTTGGAGTTAGTAGAGTGCTAGGTGGTGGTGCTAGGTGGCATTAGTAGTGTTGCTATTTTTGGCTCATTTAATAGTGCAATAAAATCTTGATACAGTTTTGTGTCCACCATGGCCTCTGTGACCATTTATCCTTTCTTCTTTTTTGTAGGCAAGTTCGGATGATTTATAATGGACACATAATCTTAGTTAATTTGTTATATTTAAAACTTAATGTCTATCTTCTCTGAGGATTCCCAGATGATGGCAGAAAAACTAGAAATGTGCCCTGCCCATAAACAAATGACAAGATGATATTGGCAATGGAATGATAAAACCTTTGGTACCAAACACGGCATATTCATTTTGGAATTTGTCAATTTAATTCTAAAACAAAACTTTATACAATTAAATCTAAGCAAAACTCAGTATCCACTTTCTTTTGCAACCGAGTATAGTAATACACTAGTATAATAAATATAGTAATACACTAGTATAATAAATATAGTAATACACTAGTATAATAAATATAGTAATACACTAGTATAATAAATATAGTAATACACTAGTATAATAAATATAGTAATACACTAGTATAATAAATATAGTAATACACTAGTATAATAAATATAGTAATACACTAGTATAATAAATATAGTAATACACTAGTATAATAAATATAGTAATACAATAAATATAGTAATACACTAGTATAATAAATATAGTAATACACTAGTATAATAAATATAGTAATACACTAGTATAATAAATATGCAAATGAAGGCTGAATCCTGTCTGTAGGCAATTTTTGACTGCAATGAGTACTTAACACGTTCAGAGTATTTTTTTAATAGTTCATTCTACCCAGGAAGACATCAAAAGTGATTAAAAGTTCAGAGAGCTTTCGTTACAATCGAAGTACCTTTAGGTATGTATGTACAGGGTACAAGGCTCATCTTCTTTTGATGAGGCAGTAACAGTCGTGTATCAATTGGCACCCACTGAACAGGGTTCGGACATTTACCCTCCATAAACCTGGCATGCTGACGGTGCAGATCAAATACACCCCTGAAAGAAACAGAAACATGCGTTTCGTCACTAGATGGATATACATCAGTAAATGACTGATCACTGTGATGTTGCACAATTTTGGATTTAACAAGAGGTCAATGACCTTGAAGCTCTACTGATTGATTTTGATTTCAGGAAGTAGTCGCTACAAACTTGTTTTTTGAAAAATTATTTTTAGCCGTGGCAGCCATCTTGAATTTCCGGCCGACCTGAAATTTTGCTAGGATCAATTAGACATCAAGAGCAACATTCCTGTGAAGTTCATGAAAATCCGTCAAGTAGTTTCAGAGGAGTAGTCGCTACAAGTTTTCATTATATAATTCTATGTAAACAAAGATGGCCGCTGACAGCCATGTTTAACATCGAATCAAAATGATTTTTGACAAGGACCAACATCATGTAATGCTGATCATTTTAGAAAAAGTCCCATATCAATATCACTTATAGTTTTCAAGAAGTAGTCGCTACAAACTTGCATTTTGAAAATCTATTTTTAGCCATGGTGGCCATCTTGAATTTCCGGCTGACCTGAAATTTTGCTAGGATCAATTAGACATCAAGACCAACATTTCTGTGAAGTTTCATGAAAATCCGTCAAGTAGTATCAGAGGAGTAGTCGCTACAAGTTTTCATTATATAACTCCATGTAAACAAAGATGGCCACTGGCAGCCATGTTTAATGTCGAATCAAAATAATGTTCGACTCGGATAACCATCATGTCATGCTGATCATTTTAGAAAAAGTCCCATATCAATATCACTTATAGTTTACAAGAAGTAGTCGCTACAAACTTATTTTTTAAAAATCTATTTTTAACTGTGGCAGCCATCTTGAATTTCTGGCCGATCTGAAATTTTGCTAGGATCAATTAGACATTAAGAGCAACATTCCTGTGAAGTTTCATGAAAATCCGCCAAGTTGTTTCAGAGGAGTAGTCGCTACAAGTTTTTACTATATAACTCTATGTAAACAAAGATGGCCGCTGGCAGCCACGTTTAACGTCGAATCAAAACGATTTTTGATAAGGACCAACATCATGTCATGCTGATCATTTTAGAAAAAGTCCCATATCAATATCACTTATAGTTTTCAAGAAGTAGTCGCTACAAACTTGTATTTTGAAAATTTATTTTTAGCCGTGGCGGCCATCTTGAATTTCAGGCCGACCTGAAATTTTGCTAGGATCAATTAGACATCAAGAGCAACATTCCTGTGAAGTTTCATGAAAATCCGTCAAGTAGTTTCAGAGGAGTAGTCGCTACAAGTTTTCATTATATAACTCTATGTAAACAAAGATGGCCGCTGGCAGCCATGTTTAACGTCAAATCAAAACAATTTTCGACAAGGACCAACATCATGTCATGCTGATCATTTTAGAAAAAGTCCCATATCAATATCACTTATAGTTTTCAAGAAGTATTCGCTACAAACTTGTATTTAAAAAATCTATTTTTAGCTTTGGCGGCCATCTTGGATTTCAAATCAACATGAATTTTTGCTAGGATCAACTAGACTTCATGGGCAACATTTCTGTAAAGTTTTATGAATATCCATCCAGTAGTTTCAGAGGAGTAGTCGCTACAAATAAAAGTTAACGGACAGACGGACAGACGGACAGACAGACGGACGGACGGACGGACGACGGACGCCGCACCACGGCATAAGCTCTGCTGATCTCTGATCAGTAGAGCTAATAAAAAAGCTTAGTGTCGTTCAAGATGTTTGTAATGTTGGTGAAATTAAACAATAAGTCAATGACCTTGAAGCTCTACTGATAGGTTTTGATAGCTAGATCAGCATTCATGTGAAGTTTCATGAAAATCTGTCGAGTAGTTTCAGAGTAGAAGTCGCTACAAGTTTTTACTATATAACTCTATGTAAACAAATATAGACGCTTGCAGCCATGTTTAATGTCGAATCAAAATGATTTTCGACAAAGACCAACATCATGTCATGCTGATCATTTCTGAAAAAGTCTCATATCAATATCACTTGCAGTTTTCAAGAAGTAGTCGCTACAAATTTGTTTATTAAAAATCTATTTTTAGCCATGGTGGCCATCTTGAATTTCCGGCCCACCTGAAATTTTGTTAGGATCAACTATACATCAAAAGCAACATGTCTTGTGAAGTTTCATGAAAATCCTTCAAGTAGTTTCAGAGAAGTCGCTACAAGTGTTTACTCTATATAAACAAAGATGGCCGCTGGCAGCCAGGTTTAATGTTGATTTCAAAATGATTTTCGACAAGGACCAACATCATGTCATGCTGATCATTTTTAGGAGAAGTCCCATATCATTATCACTTAGTTTTAGTCGTTACAAACTTGTCTTTTTTAAAAAATCTATTTTTAGCCATGGTGGGTGGCCATCTTGAATTTCCTGCTTTGTTTTTTAAAAATCTATTTTTAGCCATGGTGGCCATCTTAAATTTCCGGCCCACCTGAAATTTTGTTAGGATCAACTACACATCAAAAGCAACATGTCTGTGAAGTTTCATGAAAATCCGTCAAGTAGTTTCAGAGGAGTAGTTGCTACCAGTTTTTACTATATAACTATGTAAACAAAGATGGCCACTGGCAGCCATGTTTAAAGTCAAATCAAAATGATTTTCGACAAGGACCAACATCATGTCATGCTGATCATTTTAGAAAAAAAACATCAATATCACTTGTACTTTTCGAGAAGTAGTCGCTACAAACTCGTTTTTTAAAAATCTATTTTTAGCTCTGGTGGCCATCTTGAATTTTATATCAACATGAACTTTTGCTAGGGTCAACTAGACTTCATGGGCAACATTTCTGTGAAGTTTCATGAAAATCCATTTAGTAGTTTCAGAGGAGTAGTCGTTATAAAAAAAGTTTACGGACAGACGGACGACGGACACCGCACCACGGCTAATAATTATGCTGATAAACATTCCACATTAAAACATCTGATCAATTTAGTGAATATTCAATAATGGCAGTTGTGGATTGTATGTAAGCACCACAGTATAATACATAGCAGAAGCTGGCTACAAGAAGCTACTCTTGTTTTCCTTCATAGAAACTTTCAAGATGGAACACTTTTTTTTTCTTTTTTAGAGAAATAAGAAATATTATCACATAACATGGCTTCTGGGAGTGTAATAAAGCCATGACTTATTTCTCGTAATACATTAGTGTATTACAGATGCAAATGAGGACCAAGTCACTGTGTTTGTATAGTCAAACATGTACTCCCAATTGTTTGCATGATATATCAGACAGCTCAACTATTTATCATTATTTAAATCTTGCTTCATAAAATGCAGCATAGCAACGTTAAATTTGGTTTAAGGTGTCGTGTCGCATTATTTATAGAGCGAACGTGTTACAGCCACGTTAACGTAGCTGATATACTTGGCAGAGCCTCATATCCTATCATTTAATCCAACTCGTTTAACAGTCGCTCGTGCAAGATCCTCTATTTATTTTATGATTGTTCAACTATTTACTCATAATAATGCTTCTTTTATAGACCTTTTCATCATCGTATATTTGCCGTTTTTGTATTTGAGGAAGAAGAAGGATTTATATAGACATTATTTAACTGCTGGATTTGATACAGGAAAATCCTTCAAGAGATTGTAGGCACAAAACAATAACATGCCTCCATCAAGTCGAGGATTTCCTTAAAAATTTAACCCAGCAGTAAAATTATCTATTTATAACATTTTAAATAGTTTGTGTATGGCTGCATGATTTTTAAATCATAATAGTTCACTTTGTTTAACATTCCCGGCAAATGACGTTGACGTCTTTAAACGAGACTTTATTGATGTCGCAACAGAACGTCAGTTATTAGTAATTATGAACTTTCAATAAGAAATCCTACTCTTTCACACATAGAATTGTAATTTGTAATAAAAACTGTTTATATTATTCTGACGTTTTGTTTGATGAGGTTTTGTTTGAAGAAACTGAAATAAATAGCATTTTAGCATTTACAAATGAAGAGAGGAAATTACTTTTTTATCTCCGACAAATATATGCCCTAATAAGGAATATAACCGTAACTATGAATCACCTGTGATAGTCGTCTGTAGCCTTCATTATGGTCAACTCATCCTTCCTCGGATTGTTCTTCAGTACAAACTCTCCAACTGGCAATCTGAGCAAATAAGTAAAGGGAAATAATCAGCCATTAATGGAAGTAATTACTGTGAACTAGGATAAGCATGCATACATTCTGTAAACTACAGGCACATTGATTACATAGAATTTCAGCATCATACACTATTTGAAAACCAAATGCATGCAAGGTAAATCAATATCCCACCTATGGTCATGGAGGAGTAGTGATAACTAACCTACACTTTAAAATCTATTATTCTTGGATATCTGAATGACATTTTTTTATGACCAACAAGACATCAAATGTATATTCATGTAATTTTTTTTGAAAATCCCATCAGTTTGATAAATGGCCATCGAAAGTATTTACTATATAATTCTACGTAACCAAAGCTGGCAGATAGCGACCATGTTTGATGTCGCATCAAAATGTCATGCCATTCATTTTGATAAGGGTTCCAAATCAGTACCACCTGTGGTTTTGGAGGAGTAATAATAAACTTTTTAATTCATTTAATTCACTGTGGCTAACACAGTGGCCGTCTTGGATTGCTGATAGACCTGTTGATTAAAATTTATTTGGGTCCAACTAATAATCAAATGCATCATTCCTGTATATTTTAGAAAAATCACACATGTAGTTTCAGAGAAGTACCGGCAGTCGTAACATTATGATGTGAGGATTACATTTTTCTTACAACCTCCAGATCGCAAGGATACAAATTAAGAGTATATTTCTGTAAATTGCAGGAGATTATAAGAATGTTTCATGGGTATCCTGTGAAGGGAATGCCAACATGAGGTATGATTATGTGTAAGGTAATCGAGCCACTGCCATGCTTCTGTTTCAAACAGTTATACTCAAGGTTGAAATTTCCCTTACCGGATACTCACAATTGATTTTTTCTTTTATACTATGGCCAATTTTGCATGCTGAAATGTTTTGTATGTTTATTTACACAGTGATGTCATGCAACATTGTCAACACCATTGTTGATGCAGGTGACTTTTATCTGCCACAAAGAGTAAGCATTCCTGTAAAATGGGGATATTTCACGGCGGTCCATTGGATAATTATAGTTTGATTCCGTTTTTCGGATAATGAATGCGTCTGTTACGGTGCGGAAAAGGTGCAAAAATCAACTTCTTGAAGGTTTTTCGAAGTATGTACGAGGTTTATCCGTTTACTTAAGGCAATCTGTTACTTCAACTTGTTGCTTCTTATAAAATAAGTTTGTATTTGAAAAGATGACAAATATCATAAAACATTAGTTTTTGGACCATAAATCGCTACTGTGCACATCGTCTGTCCAAAACATGAACAAATCACTGACGGATGGCAAATATCAATGTTGCAGGTAAGAGTTAAACATATTTTGTCGTGGACAAACCTGAAGCTTTTGAAAATGGAAACAGTTTGCCTTAAACAAACGGATAAACCTTAAATATCTCGAAAAAAACTGTGTTTACCTTCAAGAAGGCGATCCATTTCATGGTCTCATTCAAAAAACAAACTTCGAACTGTGATTATCCGATGGACTGCTGTTTTTTATCTGGTATGCAGGAAAAATAAATTCAATATGACACGACTCTTATAATATAAAATATACTTACTTTATAAGCTTCTGGAGGATTGTATCAAGGTCTGTGAATGCTTGTGCTGAGCTGTAACACAGTCAAGCAAATGTAATGTGGTGTGGGGAATAATAATTGGGGCACAATAATTCATTGTCCATAAAGGTCTTCATCATCATCCCTGTATTGTTTCAGGTGCTCGAGGTGACAAAAAACTGATCTTGACTCCGGCGACAAATGGAGTGTTTACAACAGAATTTGCAGCAACTCTTTAGTTCAGAGAAGATTCTAGGTCCATTCTCTATATTTGTTTTTCAGTAAATGGAGACTGGGTCTGGAATATTTATCCTGTTGGCGCCATATAATTGTTTGTGTTGGTGCGCCATATAACCCTATAATCTCAAGCCAATACTCGTGTCACCAATACTTGTGTCACCAATACTCGTGTCACCTGTATACAAGCATGTTCCTGGGGATAATATTAAACGCTTTCCAGACAGAAAATATTAAAATGGTAGTTAATGGTATAACGGCAAAATCAAACTAGAACTGTCGCTAAACATACAAGATATTGTTCCTATAAGATACCTGGACGTATATTATAGGGAAAAAGGCGGGACAAGAATTTTTTATTTGACTACCAAGTATAAAATGCATTAAAAAATACAAAGGGCAACAACTGAGTGGAAAATTATCGTATCGAAAAGGCAAGACAATATGCACATATGGACTTGATATTGATGCTTTATAACATGGGGTTATAGAGAAATAGCCCGAACAAGAATTTTCTATTTGACTACCAAGTATGAAATGCATTAACAAGAGGGCCATGATGGCCCTATATTGCTCACCTGAGTAAATTTGAACCAATACAAGAAGGCCAAGATTGCCCTAAAGCGATCACCGGAGTACTGGCACATTATCAACTTCTTCGAAATCTTGTGTCATATACAATCTGTGCAAGTTTGGTGAAGATTGTTCAAGAAATGTGGGCTCTGTTGTGTATAACAACATTAATATAGACAGTTTAAGACCCCGACAAAGTTTGTTAAAGATCAAATACAAAATGAAGGTGCTAGAGAGTAACACCTTGGACAGAGCCAGATGTGACCCAAGGGCTACATGTAATATATGAGCTGTGTGCTTTGTGGTTTTAGAGAAGATTTTTTAAGTTTTTCCCTATACAAGTCTATGTAAAACGTGACCCCTGGGGCGGGGCCAAATGTGAACTTGGTAAAGGACCATAAGAGTATAGTTAATGCAAAATATTAAACCTCTGGCTTTTGTAGTTCCAGAGAAGACGACTTTAATGTGTTTCCTATATAAGTCTATGTAAAACTGTGACCCACGGAGTGGGGTCAAATTTTACCCCTGGGTCACCATTTGAACAAACTTGATAGAGGACCATAATCCAAACTTGATAGAGGACCATAATCTTATAGTAAATGCAAATTATTAAACCTCTGGCTCTTGCAGTTTCAGAGAAGATTGTTTTTTTCTTATATATATGTCTATATAAAACTGTGACCCAGGGCGCGGCCAAGTTTGACACCAGGGTCACCATTTGAACAAACTTGGTAGAGGACCATAAGCTTATAGCAAATGCAAAATATTAAACCTCTGGCTCTTGCAGTTTCAGAAAAGAAGATTTTTTAAGTTTTTCCCTATACATGTCTATGTAAAGCATATGAACCTTGGGGCGGGGCCAAATGTGACCCGAGGGTCACCATTTGAACAAAATTGGTAGAGGACCAAATGCAAAATATTAAACCTCTGGCAATGTGGTTCCAGAGAAGAAGTTTTTTTTCAGTTTTTCCCTATACAAGCCTATATAAAACTGTGACCCCCGGGGCGCGGCCAAATGTGACCCCCGGGTCACCATTTGAACAAACTTGGTAGAGGACCATAAGCTTATAGCAAATGCAAAATATTAATTCTCTGGCTCTTGCAGTTTCAGAGAAGAAGATTTTTTAAGTTTTTCCCTATACATGTCTATGTAAAACATGTGACTCTTGGGGCGGGGCCAAATGTGACCCGAGTGTTACCATTTGAACAAAATTGGTAAAGGATCATAAGCTTATAGTAAATACAAAATATCAAACCTCTGGCTCTTGTAGTTTCCGAGAAGAAGATTTTTAAAAAAAAAATCCTATATAAGTCTATGTAAAACTGTGACCCCCGGGGCGGGGACAAATTTGACCCCAGGGTCACCATTTGAACAAACTTAGTAGCTGACCATAAGCTGATGCTACATGTAATACATGAGACCTCTGTGCCTTGTGGTTTCAGAGAAGAAGATTTTTTAAAGTTTTTTCCTATATGTCTATATCAAAAACATGCAAAATCTCAATATACAAATTTTGGACCCCCAGGACATGGCCATTTTTGACCCCGGGGACTTCATTTGAACAAACTTGATAGTATAGGCGTTGGCAATCATTTTAAAAGAAAAACTGTTGAAATCTGTCCAGCGGTTCTTGAGAAGATTTTTTAAGGTTTTGACCATATATGGTAATGGTGGCCATCTTGGATGTCGCGCTGACCTAATTTTAACAAATCTAAAAAGCATTCATCTAAGGATCATCCACGTGAAGTTTGGTCAAAATTGTCCACGCGGTTTCGGAGGAGAAGTCGTTTGAAGCAAAAGTTAACGACGACGACGGACGGACGACGGACGACGGACGAAGAGTGATCCCAATACAAAGGGTCATAACTCAGTTGAAAATTATTGAACCAGAACGTTATGATAGTATGCACATCTCCACTTGATATTGATACTTCCAAGCAAGTTTTAATCAATTCTAACAAGGAGTTTTAGAAAAATAGCCTGGACAAGTATTTTGTATTTTGGGGCGGGGCCAAATGTGACCCGAGGGTCACCATTTGAACAAAATTGGTAGAGGACCAAATGCAAAATATTAAACCTCTGGCAATGTGGTTCCAGAGAAGAAGATTTTTTTCAGTTTTTCCCTATACAAGCCTATATAAAACTGTGACCCGAGTGTTACCATTTGAACAAAATTGGTAAAGGATCATAAGCTTATAGTAAATACAAAATATCAAACCTCTGGCTCTTGTAGTTTCCGAGAGTAAGATTTTTTAAAAAAAAATCCTATATAAGTCTATGTAAAACTGTGACCCCCGGGGCGGGGACAAATTTGACCCCAGGGTCACCATTTGAACAAACTTAGTAGCTGACCATAAGCTGATGCTACATGTAATACATGAGACCTCTGTGCCTTGTGGTTTCAGAGAAGAAGATTTTTTAAAGTTTTTTCCTATATGTCTATATCAAAAACATGCAAAATCTCAATATACAAACTTTGGACCCCCGGGACATGGCCATTTTTGACCCCGGGGACTTCATTTGAACAAACTTGATAGTATAGGCGTTGGCAATCATTTTAAAAGAAAAACTGTTGAAATCTGTCCAGCGGTTCTTGAGAAGATTTTTTAAGGTTTTGACCATATATGGTAATGGTGGCCATCTTGGATGTCGCGCTGACCTAATTTTAACAAATCTAAAAAGCATTCATCTAAGGATCATCCACGTGAAGTTTGGTCAAAATTGTCCACGCGGTTTCGGAGGAGAAGTCGTTTGAAGCAAAAGTTAACGACGACGACGGACGGACGACGGACGACGGACGAAGAGTGATCCCAATACAAAGGGTCATAACTCAGTTGAAAATTATTGAACCAGAACGTTATGATAGTATGCACATCTCCACTTGATATTGATACTTCCAAGCAAGTTTTAATCAATTCTAACAAGGAGTTTTAGAAAAATAGCCTGGACAAGTATTTTGTATTTTGGGGCGGGGCCAAATGTGACCCGAGGGTCACCATTTGAACAAAATTGGTAGAGGACCAAATGCAAAATATTAAACCTCTGGCAATGTGGTTCCAGAGAAGAAGATTTTTTTCAGTTTTTCCCTATACAAGCCTATATAAAACTGTGACCCGAGTGTTACCATTTGAACAAAATTGGTAAAGGATCATAAGCTTATAGTAAATACAAAATATCAAACCTCTGGCTCTTGTAGTTTCCGAGAAGAAGATTTTTAAAAAAAAAATCCTATATAAGTCTATGTAAAACTGTGACCCCCGGGGCGGGGACAAATTTGACCCCAGGGTCACCATTTGAACAAACTTAGTAGCTGACCATAAGCTGATGCTACATGTAATACATGAGACCTCTGTGCCTTGTGGTTTCAGAGAAGAAGATTTTTTAAAGTTTTTTCCTATATGTCTATATCAAAAACATGCAAAATCTCAATATACAAATTTTGGACCCCCAGGACATGGCCATTTTTGACCCCGGGGACTTCATTTGAACAAACTTGATAGTATAGGCGTTGGCAATCATTTTAAAAGAAAAACTGTTGAAATCTGTCCAGCGGTTCTTGAGAAGATTTTTTAAGGTTTTGACCATATATGGTAATGGTGGCCATCTTGGATGTCGCGCTGACCTAATTTTAACAAATCTAAAAAGCATTCATCTAAGGATCATCCACATGAAGTTTGGTCAAAATTGTCCACGCGGTTTCGGAGGAGAAGTCGTTTGAAGCAAAAGTTAACGACGACTACGGACGGACGACGGACGAAGAGTGATCCCAATACAAAGGGGCATAACTCAGTTGAAAATTATTGAACCAGAACGTTATGATAGTATGCACATCTCCACTTGATACTGATACTTCCAAGCAAGTTTTAATCAATGCTAACAAGGAGTTTTATAAAAATAGCCCGGACAAGTATTTTGTATTTTATATATATATATATATATATTAGAAATACAAAGGGCCATAACTCGGTGGAAAATGATCGAACCGGAACGTCAGGACAATATGCGCATCTCCACTTGATAATGAAACTTCCTAGCAAGTTTCACAAATTTCTAAGAGGGAGTTGTTGAGAAATAGTCCAGACAAGAATTGCATCTATGGACCGATATTTGAACTACAAAGGTCCATAACTCTGGAAAATTATCAAACCAGAACGTCATCACAGTATGCCCATGTTCACTCGACACTGATACTTCCAAGCAAGTTTAGCGAAATTCTAAGAAGGAGTTATTGAGAAATAGTCCAGACAAGAATTGCGTCTACGTACAGATGGACAGACAGACGCACAAGGTGATTCAAGTATACCCCACACCCACTTCATAATAAATATCTATCGTTACAGTTAGAAATGTTACAATGTTTGCCTTTATAAAGCTCACTATATACTGGCACTAGTATTTTCTGAACGAAAGAATACCTGAAGGGTGATCCTTGTGGAATGAGGTCAGGAAAATCTACATGCTCTATCATCATGATCTCCGAGTTGAACGGGTTGATGCGTGCTGCAAAACAATTGTAATGTTGGGTATCAAGGTGTGATTGGTCAAGAAATGAGTAACAATGATGTGGTGCATGTAACAATGATGTGGTGCATTAAGAATGGTGTGGTGCATGTAAGAATGATGTGGTGCCTGTAACAATAATGTGCATGTAACAATGATGTGGTGCACGTAACACTGATGTGGTGCATGTAACACCATGTGGTGCGTGTAACAATGATGTGGTGCATGTAACAATGATGTGGTGCATGTAAGAATGTAATAATGACATGGTGCATGTAACATTGATGTGGTGCATGTAACGATGTAATAAAGATGTGGTGCATGTAAGAATGATGTGGTGCATGTAACAATGTAATAATGACATGGTGCATGTAAGAATGATGTGGTGCATGTAACATTGATGTGGTGCATGTAACAATGTAAGACTGATGTGGTGCATGTAACAATGATGTGGTGTATGTAAAATGATGTGGTGCATGTAACAACAGAACAATGATGTGGTGCATGTAACAATAACAATGATGTGGTGCATGTAAGAATGATTTGGTGCATGTAAGAATGATGTGGTGCATGTAACAATGATGTGGTGCGTGTAACAATGATGTGCTGAATGTAAAATTGATGTGGTGCATGTAAGAATGATGTGGTGCATGTAAGAATTTTGTGGTGCATGTAACAATGATGTGGTCATGTAAAATGATGTGGTGCATGTAACAATGATGTGGTGCATGTAACAGTGATATGCTGCATGTAAGAATGATGTGGTGCATGTAACAATGTTACAATGATGTGGTGCATGTAGCATTGATGTGGTGCATGTAAAATGATGTGGTGCATGTAACAATGATGTGGTGCATGTAACAGTGATGTGTTGCATGTAACAATGAAGTGGTGCATGTAACAATGACGTGGTGCTTGTAAGAATGATGTGGTGAATGTAAGATTGATGTGGCGCATGTAAGAATGATGTGGTGCATGTAACCATGTTTTGGTGCACTAGTAAGCATCTGGACTCGTGGTTCATTAAAATGTTTGACCGATAGACGGCGCCAAAATTCAAAGCTGACTACCATGTGACGCAATTTTGACTGCAACATCGAAGTGCACATAGTATTACGCGCAACATTAGACCCAATGGGATGTGTGTACATCTTTATTAAACATATAATTTCATCCTTGTTTTGTAGTTTCTAAAAACATAATATAATTTATATTATAAAATGTTTAAAATATAATTTTTAGCATTAATCGAGATCCGCTGACTTGTTTGAGGGCAATTTAATTACATTGCACGTAACTTCACATACTTTTTGACACCGTCGTGACATAGGCCAGTAGTTTGGCAAACCTCATTTTGATGTTACAAATTTTAAAGAAGCTTTACTCCAGAACATCGTATGGAGTTCTCTGAGACAAGTCTCGCAAGAGGTCTGGATGATCAAGACTAAGTCTGAACTATGTAAGAGCAGTTTGGACTAAGTAAAAGTGATCTGGACTATGTAAGAGCAGTGTGGAGTATGTAAAAGCAATCTGGACTACGTAAGAGCAGTCTGGAGTATGTAAAAGCGATCTGGACTATGTAAGAGCAGTCTGGAGTATGTAAAAGCGATCTGGACTATGTAAGAGCAGTCTGGAGTATGTAAAAGCGATCTGGACTATGTAAGAGCAGTCTGGAGTAGGTAAAAGTGATCTGGACTATGTAAGAGCAGTCTGGAGTATGTAAGAGCAGTCTGGACTATGTAAAAACGATCTGGACTATGTAAGAGCAGTCTGGAGTATGTAAGAGCAGTCTGGAGTATGTAAGAGCAGTCTGGAGTATGTAAGAGCAGTCTGGAGTATGTAAGAGCAGTCTGGAGTATGTAAAAGCAATCTGGAGTATGTAAGAGCAGTCTGGAGTATGTAAAAGTGATCTGGACTATGTAAGAGCAGTCTGGAGTATGTAAGAGCAGTCTGGACTATGTAAGAGCAGTCTGGAGTACGTAAAAGTAATCTGGACTATGTGAGAGCAGTCTGGAGTATGTAAAAGTGATCTGGACTATGTAAGAGCAGTAACGAGTAGGTAAAAGTGATCTGGACTATGTAAGAGCAGTCTGGAGTATGTAAGAGCAGTCTGGAGTATGTAAGAGCAGTCTGGAGTATGTAAGAGCAGTCTGGAGTATGTAAGAGCAGTCTGGAGTACGTAAAAGCCAACTGGACTATGTAAGAGCAGTCTGGAGTATGTAAAAGTGATATGGACTATGTAAGAGCAGTCTGGAGTATGTAAAAGTGATCTGGACTATGTAAGAGCAGTCTGGAGTATGTAAGAGCAGTCTGGAGTATGTAAAAGTGATCTGGACTATGTAAAAGTGATCTGGACTATGTAAAAGTGATCTGGACTAAGTAAGAGCAGTCTTGAGTATGTAAAAGTGATCTTGAGTATGTAAAAGTGATCTGGACTACGTAAAAGCAGTCTTGAGTATGTAAGAGCAGTCTAGAGTATGTAAAAACATTCTGGACTATGTAAGAGCAGTCTGGAGTATGTAAAAGTAATCTGGACTATGTAAAAGTGATCTGGACTATGTAAAAGTGATCTGGACTATGTAAGAGCAGTCTGGAGTATGTAAAAGTGATCTGGAGTATGTAAAAGTGATCTGGACTATGTAAAAGTGATCTGGACTATGTAAGAGCAGTCTGGAGTATGTAAAAGTGATCTGGACTAAGTAAAAGCGATCTGGACTATGTAAGAGCAGTCTGGAGTATGTAAAAGTGATCTGGACTATGTAAAAGTGATCTGGACTATGTAAAAGTGATCTGGACTATGTAAGAGCAGTCTGGAGTATGTAAAAGTGATCTGGACTAAGTAAAAGCGATCTGGACTATGTAAGAGCAGTCTGGAGTATGTAAAAGTAATCTGGACTATGTAAAAGTGATCTGGACTATGTAAAAGTGATCTGGACTAAGTAAGAGCAGTCTGGAGTATGTAAAAGTGATCTGGACTATGTAAAAGCGATCTGGACTATGTAAGAGCAGTCTGGAGTACGTAAAAGTGATCTGGAGTATGTAAGAGCAGTCTGGAGTATGTAAAAGTGATCTGGACTATGTAAAAGTGATCTGGACTATGTAAGAGCAGTCTGGAGTATGTAAAAGTCATCTGGACTATGTAAGAGCAGTAACGAGTAGGTAAAAGTGATCTGGACTATGTAAGAGCAGTCTGGAGTATGTAAGAGCAGTCTGGAGTATGTAAAAGTGATCTGGAGTATGTAAAAGTGATCTGGACTATGTAAAAGTGATCTGGACTATGTAAGAGCAGTCTGGAGTATTTAAAAGTGATCTGGACTACGTAAAAGCCAACTGGACTATGTAAGAGCAGTCTGGAGTATGTAAAAGTGATCTGGACTATGTAAGAGCAGTCTGGAGTATGTAAAAGTGATCTGGACTATGTAAGAGCAGTCTGGAGTATGTAAGAGCAGTCTGGAGTATGTAAAAGTGATCTGGACTATGTAAAAGTGATCTGGACTATGTAAAAGTGAACTGGAGTATGTAAGAGCAGTCTGGAGTATGTAAAAGTGATCTGGACTATGTAAAAGTGAACTGGAGTATGTAAGAGCAGTCTGGAGTATGTAAAAGTGATCTGGACTACGTAAAAGTGAACTGGACTATGTAAGAGCAGTCTGGAGTATGTAAAAGTGATCTGGACTATGTAAGAGCAGTCTGGAGTATGTAAGAGCAGTCTGGAGTATGTAAAAGTGATCTGGACTATGTAAAAGTGATCTGGACTATGTAAAAGTGAACTGGAGTATGTAAGAGCAGTCTGGAGTATGTAAAAGTGATCTGGACTATGTAAAAGTGATCTGGAGTATGTAAAAGTGCTCTGGAGTATGTAAGAGCAGTCTGGAGTATGTAAAAGTGATCTGGACTACGTAAAAGTGATCTGGACTATGTAAGAGCAGTCTGGAGTATGTAAAAGTGATCTGGACTATGTAAAAGTGATCTGGACTATGTAAGAGCAAAGTCTGGACTATGCTGTGCATGGTTTATTCGATTGCGTATTTGGGGACATAGCACTGTTCATAAGTGCCTCAAGGATATACACACCAGGCAGGACAACAGCATTACCTCTGACTAACGACGAGTTGGGTCTGATGTAGACAGAGATCCAGTTGTGTGCTGTCTCATTTATAGTTTCTCGTTCATACCCAAAGAATGGCTGGTACTCCATCTTGGTTGTCACGTGAACCAAACCCTGATAAATAAGGAGCAGCTGGATACATATGAATGGAATTGAGAACAGAAATGGAGCCATAGAACTTATATTATAAAAGCTAAGAGAAGCAAATTTGAATAGCTTTAAAGGGACACACAGTAATCTTGATTTTTTAAAACTCATCGCATCCTGTTAGTTTTCAACGTAACCTGCATTTTGCAATCATTAATATTAATTATTCCAACAGTTCAAAGCATATTGTTTTTACATATTACTAACTTTTGATAATATTGCACCAATAATATATTTAAAAATTTGGTAGATACTGAAGAAAATTGAAATCTCAATTTTTTATTTAATTATAAGCAAACAGTTTTAAAGTGAAAATGAGGCAGGTTTATTACACCGAGGTGCTAATGTTAATAGCCATGTGTCCCTTCGAAAATCTGAAAAGAGTGTAAGTTACTGTTTCCAGTTTCAACAAAGACAGTTTGATGAATTTTTACAATACGAATAGGCTACTCGTTGTATACTTGGAGGTATGTAAAGAAATTATTTTTTTACTCTGCGAAAGTACGTGTTTATTTCAACTTATAACTGAAAGTTGCACACAATTGCACCTGTCCTTCCTACTAAAAAAAGTCGCAAAAACACTGAATTTGGTAATGCCAGTTACAAGCTACCATACACGGTAATTTTTTGTAAGCGCGTGCCCAAATTACGTCACAACAACTTTTATGACGCATGTATCCGAGCTGAATACCGCCGATAAATGTAAACATTGGGTTTTCTTGATCGTATAAATCAATCGGTAGGCCTATGTTCAAAGTTATCACATGCAAGAGGTCGGGACTCGAGTGGCATCTCATCGGTACCATCTCGATTTGTCTAGAAACAGTCAAATTCCGGCAGATTGTTTAATATTCTCTGAATTTTATAATATAAATAATTTATATTGTATACATCTACATTTTTTTTTTTTTAACTAAGAATTATTTTAAACACCAGATATGTCAAAAAAAAAATAAAGAAAATTCAACTACGGAAGCCAATTCAGGTCATAAATTTTGTAAAATGATACACTTTTCGTACAATCGATAATTAGTCTTCGTGTTACTATTACTATTATATAACAGTACATACTAATCATGAATGAATTCACTTCGTTTAACGAAAGCATAGTAAACAAGAGGTCAATGACCTTGAAACTCTACTGATTGATTTTGATTTCAGGAAGTAGTCACTACAGACTTGTTTTTTGAAAAATTATTTTTAGCCGTGGCGGCCATCTTGAATTTCCGGCCGACCTGAAATTTTGCTAGGATCAATTAGACATCAAGAGCAACATTCCTGTGAAGTTTCATGAAAATCCGTCAAGTAGTTTCAGAGGAATAGTCGCTACAAGTTTTCATTATATAACTCTATGTAAACAAAGATGGCCGCTAACAGCCATGTTTAACATCGAATCAAAACGATTTTTGACAAGGACTAACATCATGTCATGCTGATCATTTTATAAAAAGTCCCATATCAATATCACTTATAGTTTTCGTTTTCAAGAAGTAGTCTCTACAAACTTGTATTTTGAAAATCTATTTTTAGCCATGGCAGCCATCTTGAATTTCATGCCAACCTGAAATTTTGCTAGGATCAACTAGACATCAAGAGCAACAATCCTGTGAAGTTTCATGAAAATCCGTCAAGTAGTTTCGGAGGAGTAGTCGCTACAAGTTTTCATCATATAACTCTATGTAAACAAAGATGGCCACTGGCAGCCATGGTTAACGTCGAATCAAAATAATGTTTGACTCTGATGACTATCAAGTCATGCTGATCATTTTACAAAAAGTCCCATATCAATATCACTTATAGTTTTCAAGACGTAGTCGCTACAAACTTCTTTTTTAAAAATCTATTTTTAGCTGTGGTGGCCATCTTGAATTTCTGGCTGACCTGAAATTTTGCTAGGATCAATTAGACATTAAGAGCAACATTCCTGTAAAGTTTCATGAAAATCCACCAAGTAGTTTCAAAGTTGTAGTCGCTATAAGTTTTTACTATATAACTCTATGTAAACAAAGATGGCCGCTGGCAGCAATGTTTAACGTTGAATCAAAACAATTTTTGACAAGGACCAACATCATATCATGCTGATCATTTTAGAAAAAGTCCCATATTAATATCACTTATAGTTTTCAAGAAGTAATCGTTACATTTTTAGCCGTGGCGGCCATCTTGAATTTCCGGCCGACCTGAAATTTTGCTAGGATCAATAAGACATCAAGAGCAACATTCCGGTGAAGTTTCATGAAAATCCGTCAAGTAGTTTCAGAGGAGTAGTCGCTACAAGTTTTCATTATATAACTCTATGTAAACAAAGATGGCCGCGCAGCCATGTTTAACGTTGAATCAAAACGATTTTCGACAAGGACCAACATCATGTCATGCTGATCATTTTAGTAAAAGTCCCATATCAATATCACTTATAGTTTTCAAGAAGTAGTCGCTACAAACTTGTTTTTTAAAAACCTATTTTTAGATCTGGCGGCCATCTTGGATTTCACATCAACATGAATTTTTGCTAGGATCAACTAGACTTCATGGGCAACATTTCTGTAAAGTTTCATGAAAATCCATTCAGTAGTTTCAGAGGAGTAGTCGCTACAAAAAAAAGTTTACGGACAGACAGACAGACGGACGGATGGACGGACGACGGACGCCGCACCACGGCATAAGCTCTGCTGATCTCTGATCAGTCGAGCTAAAAAACATAGCTATATGTTTTATAACACTTCATTTTTACATGCCATGACAATATTAAACTTGTGTTTGTTAGGAAATTCATAGTATTTTTTTAGGAATATATAACGATCTTAAATCATGATAGAATGGGCATATCAGTAGAAAGTGATATTCGTCTTCTATAACATTATTACAATGAAAACACAAATGTTGGCCTTGATTATATTTGGCAGATCAATGTGCTTTCCGCCAAATAAAAAAACTTCCTTTTGTTTCGTACGTTTTTACCTTCAAGATTTGTCATTTAACTTTAAAATGGCGAATTTAGAAATAAGGGAAGTAACTCATAAAACTGGAATAGAATTCACTAACCATTCTTGAGAATATTTTTAGACTTAAGCTCAAGTATGCAAATTTCAATCACAAATATTTCTTTAAGTTTACAGAATAAACATTTATAACAAGCTGCTGCAGGGGCGGATCCAGGATTTCAGCTTAGGGGGGGGCGTAAGATTTTGGTCAATTTTCGGGTCCGTCTCTAGCCTCATAAAACGGTTGCGGTAGTGCATTGACAGGGTAAAAAAGTCCGTTTTCAAATAAAAGGATTTAACAATGTGTTAATTAAACCACTCATTAGCCATTATGCGCCGAGCGAGCGAAGCGAGCGATAAAAAAATTATACTGAGGGAGTGCATCGAAATTGTTTGATATTTTATCTACAGTAACATGGACATACATGTATGAATAAAAAAAGTCCGTTTTCAAATAAAAGGATTTAACAATGTGTTAACTAAACCACTCATTAGCCATTGTGCTCGAGTGAGCGAAGCGAGCAAGAATTTTTTTTATACTGAGGGCGTGCAACGAAATTGTTTGATATTTCATCTACAATAACATGGACATATATGTATGAATAAAAAAAGTCCGTTTTCAAATAAAAAGATTTAACAATCTGTTAATTAAACCACTCATTACATTATGCGTCGAGCGAGCGAGAACATTATTTATACTGAGGATGTGCATCGAAATTGTTTGATATTTTATCTACAGTAACATAGACATACATGTATGAATAAAAAAGTTCGTTTTGAAATAAAATGATTTAACAATCTGTTAATTAAACCACTCATTAGCCATTATGCTTTGAGCGAGCGAAGCGAGCGAGAAAAAAAATTATACTGAGGGCGTGCAACGAAATTTTATCTACAGTAACATGGACATACATGTATGATCCGGAATTTTTAGGGGGGGCGCGCACCGGGTGCGCCCCCCCCTGGATCCGCTAGTGTGCTGTGTATAAATATGATGCATACTAATAAATAGCAACTTCTTACGATTGTTTATCTTTGAAGGTCATGGAAATATTTGTGAACAAATTTTCAGTACTTGAGCTCAAGTCTAAGAATAGCTTTAAGAATGGTTGGTGAATTCCAGGCGAGTGAACAGAACAAACGAAAATCCATATAAAACACATAGATCTATATCCGAAAAAAAAAGATAGTCTTCGTGTGTTATTGCACGATAAATTCAAAGATATGCACTAAATGGCATGTTTTACATCAAGAATACAAAGAAAATCAACATTCAAAGTATCTGAAAAATATATATTCTACCGAGATGATTGCGACATTAGGTTTTCTAAATAGCATGCCTCAGTACGACTGGCCCGCCTAGCTCAGTGACACGGACTATTGCGATGTTCTATTATTATTACCTGCGAGTGTAATTTTAGTGTGGGTTCAACACCACATATTGGTACATATGTTTTTTGTATCATTATTGAATTCTGCCAGACAATCTCCTTTTTTCCAGTAAATATTCTATAATGGTCGGTGGGTTATGTCTGTCAACGCAATTATTTTGTTAAAAAAGTAAGGCTGACAATGACTGACAGGTTAAGTTAGACTAGTTTCGTGTGGTTTACACTCGTCAGTAACGTAATCATTTATTTTGTGTTTTATAACTAAAAGTTACAGACATTGTCTCTTTCAATACCGAGCGTAGACTAGACATGCGCAGTGAAGCAGTCTATACCGAGCTAACTAAAAGTTACAGACATTGTCTCTTTCAATACCGAGCGTAGACTAGACATGCGCAGTGAAGCAGTCTATACCGAGCTATTTTGTAGGCTGAAATCTGGCTAATCGTAAGGTCAATCTGACTTGAATTCCAATGCAGTGTTGTCAGATCCTTAGTAGAGTAGAGTATCGTAGCGTGATAAAGGGTCTGATTTTAATGAGATTGGAAGATACCAAACTTTGAACTTTGCAACAGGAACCTGGGAGTTAAACGTGACTTGTGTTGATGTGATGAGTATTTTTATAAAAGGAAATTTACATTAGCCACACAGGGCCATTTACACAGGGGTCTAAGGGTACCACATGGGCCCCCTTCTTCTAAATATTCTGAGTTTAGTGTTGTGTAGTTGTTCACACATTTTTAGACAGAACTAAGCTAATATACCTGTGGATTGGCATAGCCATGGTAACTACAGCGTATGAGGACGTCGATACCACCAATATTCCACTGGTGGTACGTGATGTTAGTCTCAAGAGGAAATGCCACGCGGGCCATGTGGTGCTTCATCGCAAACTGATCTGCAAACACAATGCCTCAAAATTAAACAGTTTGAAGAGTCAGATAAACGGCAAATAAAAGCTTTGAAAACACCAAATCAAACATATTATAAGGTTTTCCTGAATCCTATACCTAGGGAATTTATGTAAAACTTGCTTATAACAAATTCCCAAGTACCTCAATAATTCTCTACAAACGAGGTTCGCTATATCCGTAAAACAAATTTGGTACAATTATATAAAGAATCTATCATATCAAATACAATTTTGCTTACCATAAGCATTTCACGAGTCATCATAACATCATATTGATTGCAAAACAGGATGTATAGTACTGATATGAACTGTACTAAACCGGAAGCTCGTGAACTTGACCGCGGTTAGTTTATCCTGATCATTTGTGATTTGAATAAAGCATTTTAAGGAAACTACTGTATACTTTGATTTGTTCTGTAACATAAATAAAAAGCAAAATTATGTTCCTGATTTGATGAATGTGACACAAAGGTTGAAGAGTTATCGTGTGAATATAGTTTTTTATGAATGGGTCCTGATGACCTTGAAGTTTGACCTACTTAACCCAAAATGCATGGGGTCATCCTGTCACCATGGATAGTCTACCCATAAAGTCTGATATACGTTGCTACTGAGGGTTTTCATTATCAGCTCATTGTGACCTTAACCTTTGACCTATTAACTCCCAAAATGAATGAGCCATTCTCTCTCCGTAGTCTGTCTACCTGTGAAATTTGATGAATGTGGCTGCAGAGGTTGAAGAATTATCGTGCGGATAATGTTCATCATGATCAGGTCATGACAAGATTAACCTTTGACCTACTCATCCAAAAATAAATATGGGTGGATGACCATAGTCTACCCTTGAAGTTTGATGATCGTGACTACAAAAGTTGCAGAGCTGTCATGCGTATAAGGCTTTTCATGTTTGGATCATGGCGACCTCAACCTTTGGCCTAATGACCTGAAAATGAATATATGTCATCCTCTAACCGTAGTTAATCTACCCATGAAATTTGATGATTGAGGTTCAACAGTAAATGGTTTCAATGTTATGTGACTCAAAACTTACCAGGAATGGAACCTTTATTAGGGGCTGGTCTCAACATTTCTGACTGCATGTTCAGGATACTGTCAAGTGCAATAGTGTCGCCTCTCTGCTGTGAACTATTCACTGTGGTGGATTCTTTATTGTCCCCTTTCTGCTGTGAACTATTCACTGTGGTGGATTCTTTATTGTCCCCTTTCTGCTGTGAACTATTCACTAATGTGAATTCTGCTTTTCCTTTATGTAAATGAATATTTTTATTCTTCAATGTACCACTGTCATTCCCAGAACCCTGAGATGGATGAACACGTGAAGAATTCCCAGACACAGCATCTCCCTCAGACACAGCATCTCCCTCAGACACAGCATCTCCTTTAGAAGCTACGGTTTTATCTTGTAGTGTCTTCTCTCCTTTTGTCAATTCATCACTTTTTCCCTTTTCGGGTGTAACTACTTGCACTTTTATTTTTTCTAATATTTTTTGTTTCAATGCATCAGCCATTTCTTTGATCCTCTTTGCCTCATGTTCGGCTGCTACATTTCTAATGATTGTGTTCTTATTTGTAGGAGGTCTTCCTCTTCTATGAGGTAGTGTGTGACAGGTATCTTGCATATTATCTGACTGATTTGCAATTACTTCTGTTAACTTTTTATTTGTGTGAATAGTTTCATCTTCCCCTGTACTGTGATCATTTTCTCTTCTTAACTGATCTGACAAAATTAGTGCTTTATTTGATATAAGAGCATTTTCTTCATTTGTTGTTTCTGTAATGGCTAGATGAGAACCTGTTTTATTTTTACTTTGTTCCTCCTCCAACAGGTTATGCGTTTCCTTTTCAACAAGTGTATTATCTGTTTCCATATCTGTATCTGGTGTGTCTATTTCTTCACAATCCATCTCATCCAATTGTTCTTCCACTGCAATCTTTCTTGAACGACCTGTCCTCTTTTGCTTCAATGGTACCACAGTTTCTGCATTCACTTCTGATATAGCTTTAAATAGAATAGAATAACTTGATGAGTGGGAGCAAATGGTGCCCGAGTTACTTATCTAAACAGAAGCCAGACGACTACTGGTTGTGATCAAGATTTCGTATTCTAAAATAGAAACATTTTTAATACTGAATAATTCATTGATATTTTAAATGGTAAACTTTTAATGAGTATCAAGAAAATTTTATATTAACTTCAAAAAGTTTTCATGAGAGACGGATGCCCACTTTAATGTGTAAGTAGGTGCAGGCCTTTTTCTACTATTCTCACGGGTCCGACTATCGGACCCTTCCCAATGCCAAATATAGTTGTTTTTTCCCAATTCTGAAATAAATTCCCCTTCCTTTTTTTTTTCTTTTTTTCTTTTTTTCTTTTTTTTTTATTACAAAGTCAGGTCAAATATACAAATGTTTACAAGGAAATACTATAAAAATAACAATATTTAAATCATATATCATGTATTGAAACCAGACAATTAAAACAACCTGATACTTACAACTAACATATGAAAATTCCCAATTTGAGGCGTAAAGCGATTAATTTTTTCCCAATTTGTCCAGGGTCTTTTTCCCAAAATGGGCAGAAAAAGGCCTGAGGTCAAGGTTATTCTCAGACTTTCTTTTAGTATGAACATGTTGCTGTCATGTAGTTGTTTGTAGTTTGAAAGTTGTATATATGTACCCTGTGTGGCAAATCAACTAAATTAAGTATGAAAAGTAGGTCAATGTCATTCTTACTGATCTGTTTGCAGGAACATACTGCTGGTAGGTAGATGTAAGTGATATGAAGTTTTAAAGCCACATGGATTGTGGCATCTGAGAAATGAACTTAGACATTTTCTGTAGTTTTTTCTGCATAACAGATTTTCTTTAAACTTTTTGTACAGTAAGTCTGTTATATATATAGACAGAGAAAGGCAAAAATAATGGTAGGTCACCATGACTGCTAAAATTTAAAAAAATAATTTGTAATGCCACCATATAATAATAGATGTAATATGTCCAAAAAGTTGAACAAGTCCATGAAATAGCTAAATAAGACATTTTTGACGTCTAATAATTTATTCATTGGTCACAATACTGCTAAAATCGTATTAAAAGAACATTTAATTACAATAACATTTAAAGCTCATCTTTATGTAAAACCTATATATTTTTACAAAATCTGTTGAGACCATTACCACAATTTATGCACAAATTAGCCCATAATGATACAATTTCCTTTTTTTTTGTGTGTTCCCAATTATAGAATTTATAGCTTAAATATTTTAATTTTGTTGGAATTTTTAAGACAAAAAATACAACTAGACATCAAAAACAATATTCCTGTAAATTTGTAGGAAAATCCATCCAATAGTTTTAGAAGAGAAGTCGCCAAAAGAAGCTGCGCATGGAAAACTACCGAAAATGCCTTTAATAATAACAGTTGAATGTAAAACTGTAATGGTAATTAACAAAGCAAAACCAGTAGGTGAAGGTCATTCATACTGACCAACTTCTGGTAGGAACATACTAATGTCATATTGTGTAGGAACATACTGCTGTCATATAGATGTAGGAACATACTGCTGTCATAAATATGTAGGAACATACTGCTGTCATATATATGTAGGAACATACTGCTGTCATGTTGATGTAGAAACATACAGCTGTCATATATATGTAGGAACATACTGCTGTCATATATATGTAGGAACATATTGCTGTCATTTTGATGTAGAAACATACTGCTGTCATATAGATGTAGGAACATACTGCTGTCATATAGATGTAGGAACATACTGCTTTCATATAGATGTAGGAACATACTGCTGTCATATAGATGTAAGTGTGTATGAATGGTAGGAACATACTGCTGTCATATAGATGTAAGTGTGTATGAATGGTAGGAACATACTGCTGGCATATAGATGTAAGTGTTGGTAGGAACATACTGCTGTCATATATATGTGAGTGTGTATGAAGTGTGTAGGAACATACTGCTGTCATATAGATGTGTGTATGAATGGTAGGAACATACTGCTGGCATATAGATGTAAGTGTGTATGAATGGTAGGAACATACTGCTGGCATATAGATGTAAGTGTGTATGAATGGTAGGAACATACTGCTGTCATATAGATGTAAGTGTTGGTAGGAACATACTGCTGTCATATAGATGTAAGTGTGTATGAAGTGTGTAGGAATATACTGCTGTCATATATATGTAAGTGTTGGTAGGAACATACTGCTGTCATATATATGTAAGTGTGTATGAAGTGTGTAGGAACATACTGCTGTCATATAGATGTAAGTATTGGTAGGAACATACTGCTGTCATATAGATGTAAGTTTTGGTAGGAACATACTGCTGTCATATATATGTAAGTATTGGTAGGAACATACTGCTGTCATATATATGTAAGTGTGTATGAAGAGTGTAGGAACATACTGCTGTCATATATATGGAAGTGTTGGTAAGAACATACTGCTGTCATATAGATGTGTGTATGAAGTGTGTAGGAACATACTGCTGTCATATATATGTAAGTGTGTATGAAGTGTGTAGGAACATACTGCTGTCATATAGATGTAAGTATTGGTAGGAACATACTGCTGTCATATATATGTAAGTATTGGTAGGAACATACTGCTGTCATATATATGTAAGTATTGGTAGGAACATACTGCTGTCATATATATGTAAGTGTTGGTAGGAACATACTGCTGCCATATAGATGTGTGTATGAAGTGTGTAGGAACATACTGCTGTCATATAGATGTAAGTGTTGGTAGGAACATACTGCTGCCATATAGATGTGTGTATGAAGTGTGTAGGAACATACTGCTATCATATAGATGTAAGTGTTGGTAGGAACATACTGCTGTCATATAGATGTAAGTGTTGGTAGGAACATACTGCTGCCATATAGATGTAAGTTTTGGTAGGAACATACTGCTGTCATATAGATGTAAGTTTTGGTAGGAACATACTGCTGCCATATAGATGTAAGTGTTGGTAGGAACATACTGCTGCCATATAGATGTAAGTGTTGGTAGGAACATACTGCTGCCATATAGATGTAAGTGTTGGTAGGAACATACTGCTGCCATATAGATGTAAGTGTTGGTAGGAACATACTGCTGCCATATAGATGTAAGTGTTGGTAGGAACATACTGCTGCCATATAGATCTGTGTATGAAGTGTGTAGGAACATACTGCTGTCATATAGATCTGTGTATGAAGTGTGTAGGAACATACTGCTGCCATATAGATGTAAGTGTTGGTAGGAACATACTGCTGCCATATAGATGTGTGTATGAAGTGTGTAGGAACATACTGCTGTCATATAGATCTGTGTATGAAGTGTGTAGGAACATACTGCTGTCATATAGATGTGTGTATGAAGTGTGTAGGAACATACTGCTGTCATATAGATGTGTGTATGAAGTGTGTAGGAACATACTGCTGTCATATAGATCTGTGTATGAAGTGTGTAGGAACATACTGCTGTCATATAGATCTGTGTATGAAGTGTGTAGGAACATACTGCTGTCATATAGATGTGTGTATGAAGTGTGTAGGAACATACTGCTGTCATATAGATCTGTGTATGAAGTGTGTAGGAACATACTGCTGTCATATAGATGTGTGTATGAAGTGGGTAGGAACATACTGCTGTCATATAGATGTGTGTATGAAGTGTGTAGGAACATACTGCTGTCATATAGATGTGTGTATGAAGTGGGTAGGAACATACTGCTGTCATATAGATGTGTGTATGAAGTGTGTAGGAACATACTGCTGTCATATAGATGTGTGTATGAAGTGGGTAGGAACATACTGCTGTCATATAGATGTGTGTATGAAGTGGGTAGGAACATACTGCTGTCATATAGATGTGTGTATGAAGTGTGTAGGAACATACTGCTGTCATATAGATGTGTGTATGAAGTGGGTAGGAACATACTGCTGTCATATAGATGTGTGTATGAAGTGTGTAGGAACATACTGCTGTCATATAGATGTGTGTATGAAGTGTGTAGGAACATACTGCTGTCATATAGATGTGTGTATGAAGTGTGTAGGAACATACTGCTGTCATATATATCTGTGTATGAAGTGTGTAGGAACATACTGCTGTCATATAGATGTAAGTGTTGGTAGGAACATACTGCTGTCATATAGATGTGTGTATGAAGTGGGTAGGAACATACTGCTGTCATATAGATCTGTGTATGAAGTGTGTAGGAACATACTGCTGTCATATAGATGTGTGTATGAAGTGTGTAGGAACATACTGCTGTCATATAGATCTGTGTATGAAGTGTGTAGGAACATACTGCTGTCATATAGATGTGTGTATGAAGTGTGTAGGAACATACTGCTGCCATATAGATCTGTGTATGAAGTGTGTAGGAACATACTGCTGTCATATAGATCTGTGTATGAAGTGGGTAGGAACATACTGCTGTCATATAGATGTGTGTATGAAGTGTGTAGGAACATACTGCTGTCATATAGATGTGTGTATGAAGTGTGTAGGAACATACTGCTGTCATATAGATGTGTGTATGAAGTGTGTAGGAACATACTGCTGTCATATAGATCTGTGTATGAAGTGTGTAGGAACATACTGCTGTCATATAGATGTGTGTATGAAGTGTGTAGGAACATACTGCTGCCATATGGATCTGTGTATGAAGTGTGTAGGAACATACTGCTGTCATATAGATGTGTGTATGAAGTGTGTAGGAACATACTGCTGTCATATAGATGTGTGTATGAAGTGTGTAGGAACATACTGCTGTCATATAGATCTGTGTATGAAGTGTGTAGAAACATACTGCTGTCATATAGATGTGTGTATGAAGTGTGTAGGAACATACTGCTGCCATATAGATCTGTGTATGAAGTGTGTAGGAACATACTGCTGTCATATAGATGTGTGTATGAAGTGTGTAGGAACATACTGCTGCCATATAGATGTGTGTATGAAGTGTGTAGGAACATACTGCTGCCATATAGATGTGTGTATGAAGTGTGTAGGAACATACTGCTGCCATATAGATGTGTGTATGAAGTGTGTAGGAACATACTGCTGTCATATAGATGTGTGTATGAAGTGTGTAGGAACATACTGCTGCCATATAGATGTGTGTATGAAGTGTGTAGGAACATACTGCTGTCATATAGATGTAAGTGTGTAGGAACATACTGCTGCCATATAGATCTGTGTATGAAGTGTGTAGGAACATACTGCTGTCATATAGATGTGTGTATGAAGTGTGTAGGAACATACTGCTGTCATATAGATGTGTGTATGAAGTGTGTAGGAACATACTGCTGTCATAAAGATGTGTGTATGAAGTGTGTAGGAACATACTGCTGCCATATAGATCTGTGTATGAAGTGTGTAGGAACATACTGCTGTCATATAGATGTGTGTATGAAGTGGGTAGGAACATACTGCTGTCATATAGATGTGTGTATGAAGTGGGTAGGAACATACTGCTGTCATATAGATGTGTGTATGAAGTGTGTAGGAACATACTGCTGTCATATAGATGTGTGTATGAAGTGTGTAGGAACATACTGCTGTCATATAGATGTGTGTATGAAGTGTGTAGGAACATACTGCTGTCATATAGATGTGTGTATGAAGTGTGTAGGAACATACTGCTGCCATATATATCTGTGTATGAAGTGTGTAGGAACATACTGCTGTCATATAGATGTGTGTATGAAGTGGGTAGGAACATACTGCTGTCATATAGATGTGTGTATGAAGTGTGTAGGAACATACTGCTGTCATATAGATCTGTGTATGAAGTGTGTAGGAACATACTGCTGTCATATAGATGTGTGTATGAAGTGGGTAGGAACATACTGCTGTCATATAGATGTGTGTATGAAGTGTGTAGGAACATACTGCTGTCATATAGATGTGTGTATGAAGTGTGTAGGAACATACTGCTGTCATATAGATGTGTGTATGAAGTGTGTAGGAACATACTGCTGTCATATAGATGTGTGTATGAAGTGGGTAGGAACATACTGCTGTCATATAGATGTGTGTATGAAGTGGGTAGGAACATACTGCTGTCATATAGATGTGTGTATGAAGTGTGTAGGAACATACTGCTGTCATATAGATGTGTGTATGAAGTGGGTAGGAACCTACTGCTGTCATATAGATGTGTGTATGAAGTGTGTAGGAACATACTGCTGTCATATAGATGTGTGTATGAAGTGTGTAGGAACATACTGCTGTCATATAGATGTGTGTATGAAGTGTGTAGGAACATACTGCTGTCATATATATCTGTGTATGAAGTGTGTAGGAACATACTGCTGTCATATAGATGTAAGTGTTGGTAGGAACATACTGCTGTCATATAGATGTGTGTATGAAGTGTGTAGGAACATACTGCTGTCATATAGATCTGTGTATGAAGTGTGTAGGAACATACTGCTGTCATATAGATGTGTGTATGAAGTGTGTAGGAACATACTGCTGTCATATAGATGTGTGTATGAAGTGTGTAGGAACATACTGCTGTCATATAGATGTGTGTATGAAGTGTGTAGGAACATACTGCTGCCATATAGATCTGTGTATGAAGTGTGTAGGAACATACTGCTGTCATATAGATGTGTGTATGAAGTGGGTAGGAACATACTGCTGTCATATAGATGTGTGTATGAAGTGTGTAGGAACATACTGCTGTCATATAGATGTGTGTATGAAGTGTGTAGGAACATACTGCTGTCATATAGATGTGTGTATGAAGTGTGTAGGAACATACTGCTGTCATATAGATGTGTGTATGAAGTGTGTAGGAACATACTGCTGCAATATAGATCTGTGTATGAAGTGTGTAGGAACATACTGCTGTCATATAGATGTGTGTATGAAGTGTGTAGGAACATACTGCTGTCATATAGATGTGTGTATGAAGTGTGTAGGAACATACTGCTGTCATATAGATCTGTGTATGAAGTGTGTAGGAACATACTGCTGTCATATAGATGTGTGTATGAAGTGTGTAGGAACATACTGCTGCCATATAGATCTGTGTATGAAGTGTGTAGGAACATACTGCTGTCATATAGATGTGTGTATGAAGTGTGTAGGAACATACTGCTGCCATATAGATGTGTGTATGAAGTGTGTAGGAACATACTGCTGCCATATAGATGTGTGTATGAAGTGTGTAGGAACATACTGCTGTCATATAGATGTAAGTGTGTAGGAACATACTGCTGCCATATAGATATGTGTATGAAGTGTGTAGGAACATACTGCTGTCATATAGATGTGTGTATGAAGTGTGTAGGAACATACTGCTGTCATATAGATCTGTGTATGAAGTGTGTAGGAACATACTGCTGTCATATAGATGTGTGTATGAAGTGTGTAGGAACATACTGCTGTCATATAGATCTGTGTATGAAGTGTGTAGGAACATACTGCTGTCATATAGATCTGTGTATGAAGTGTGTAGGAACATACTGCTGTCATATAGATCTGTGTATGAAGTGTGTAGGAACATACTGCTGCCATATAGATGTGTGTATGAAGTGTGTAGGAACATACTGCTGTCATATAGATGTGTATGAAGTGTGTAGGAACATACTGCTGCCATATAGATGTGTGTATGAAGTGTGTAGGAACATACTGCTGTCATATAGATGTAAGTGTGTAGGAACATACTGCTGTCATATAGATCTGTGTATGAAGTGTGTAGGAACATACTGCTGCCATATAGATGTCATATAGATGTAAGTGTTGGTAGGAACATACTGCTGTCATATAGATGTGTGTATGAAGTGTGTAGGAACATACTGCTGTCATATAGATCTGTGTATGAAGTGTGTAGGAACATACTGCTGCCATATAGATCTGTGTATGAAGTGTGTAGGAACATACTGCTGTCATATAGATCTGTGTATGAAGTGTGTAGGAACATACTGCTGTCATATAGATGTGTGTATGAAGTGTGTAGGAACATACTGCTGCCATATAGATGTGTGTATGAAGTGTGTAGGAACATACTGCTGTCATATAGATGTAAGTGTGTAGGAACATACTGCTGCCATATAGATCTGTGTATGAAGTGTGTAGGAACATACTGCTGTCATATAGATCTGTGTATGAAGTGTGTAGGAACATACTGCTGCCATATAGATCTGTGTATGAAGTGTGTAGGAACATACTGCTGCCATATAGATCTGTGTATGAAGTGTGTAGGAACATACTGCTGTCATATAGATCTGTGTATGAAGTGTGTAGGAACATACTGCTGTCATATAGATCTGTGTATGAAGTGTGTAGGAACATACTGCTGTCATATAGATGTATGTGTTGGTAGGAACATACTGCTGCCATATAGATGTCATATAGATGTAAGTGTTGGTAGGAACATACTGCTGTCATATAGATCTGTGTAGGAAGTGTGTAGGAACATACTGCTGTCATATAGATGTCATATAGATGTAAGTGTTGGTAGGAACATACTGCTGTCATATAGATCTGTGTAGGAAGTGTGTAGGAACATACTGCTGTCATATAGATCTGTGTAGGAAGTGTGTAGGAACATACTGCTGCCATATAGATCTGTGTATGAAGTGTGTAGGAACAAACTGCTGTCATATAGATCTGTGTAGGAAGTGTGTAGGAACATACTGCTGTCATATAGATCTGTGTAGGAAGTGTGTAGGAACATACTGCTGTCATATAGATGTATGTGTTGGTAGGAACATACTGCTGCCATATAGATGTCATATAGATGTAAGTGTTGGTAGGAACATACTGCTGTCATATAGATCTGTGTAGGAAGTGTGTAGGAACATACTGCTGTCATATAGATGTGTGTATGAAGTGTTGGTAGGAACATACTGCTGCCATATAGATGTAAGTGTTGGTAGGAACATACTGCTGTCATATAGATGTGTGTATGAAGTGTGTAGGAACATACTGCTGTCATATAGATGTGTGTATGAAGTGTGTAGGAACATACTGCTGCCATATAGATGTGTGTATGAAGTGTGTAGGAACATACTGCTGTCATATAGATGTGTGTATGAAGTGTGTAGGAACATACTGCTGTCATATAGATGTGTGTATGAAGTGTGTAGGAACATACTGCTGTCATATAGATGTAAGTGTTGGTAGGAACATACTGCTGCATATAGATGTAAGTGTTGGTAGGAACATACTGCTGTCATATAGATGTGTGTATGAAGTGTGTAGGAACATACTGCTGTCATATAGATGTAGGAACATACTGCTGTCATATAGATGTAGGAACATACTGCTGTCATATAGATCTGTGTATGAAGTGTGTAGGAACATACTGCTGCCATATAGATGTGTGTATGAAGTGTGTAGGAACATACTGCTGTCATATAGATGTAGGAACATACTGCTGTCATATAGATGTAGGAACATACTGCTGTCATATAGATCTGTGTATGAAGTGTGTAGGAACATACTGCTGCCATATAGATGTGTGTATGAAGTGTGTAGGAACATACTGCTGCCATATAGATGTGTGTATGAAGTATGTAGGAACATACTGCTGCCATATAGATCTGTGTATGAAGTATGTAGGAACATACTGCTGTCATATAGATCTGTGTATGAAGTATGTAGGAACATACTGCTGCATATAGATGTAGGAACATACTGCTGTCATATAGATCTGTGTATGAAGTATGTAGGAACATACTGCTGTCATATAGATCTGTGTATGAAGTGTGTAGGAACATACTGCTGTCATATAGATGTAGGAACATACTGCTGTCATATAGATCTGTGTATGAAGTGGTAGGAACATACTGCTGTCATATAGATCTGTGTATGAAGTGTGTAGGAACATACTCCTGTCATATAGATCTGTGTATGAAGTGTGTAGGAACATACTCCTGTCATATAGATCTGTGTATGAAGTGTGTAGGAACATACTGCTGCCATATAGATGTGTGTATGAAGTGTGTAGGAACATACTGCTGCCATATAGATGTGTGTATGAAGTGTGTAGGAACATACTGCTGTCATATAGATCTGTGTATGAAGTGTGTAGGAACATACTGCTGTCATATAGATGTGTGTATGAAGTGTGTAGGAACATACTGCTGTCATATAGATGTGTGTATGAAGTGTGTAGGAACATACTGCTGTCATATAGATCTGTGTATGAAGTGTGTAGGAACATACTGCTGTCATATAGATGTGTGTATGAAGTATGTAGGAACATACTGCTGTCATATAGATCTGTGTATGAAGTGTGTAGGAACATACTGCTGTCATATAGATGTGTGTATGAAGTGGGTAGGAACATACTGCTGTCATATAGATGTGTGTATGAAGTGTGTAGGAACATACTGCTGTCATATAGATGTGTGTATGAAGTGGGTAGGAACATACTGCTGTCATATAGATGTGTGTATGAAGTGTGTAGGAACATACTGCTGTCATATAGATGTGTGTATGAAGTGGGTAGGAACATACTGCTGTCATATAGATGTGTGTATGAAGTGGGTAGGAACATACTGCTGTCATATAGATGTGTGTATGAAGTGTGTAGGAACATACTGCTGTCATATAGATGTGTGTATGAAGTGGGTAGGAACATACTGCTGTCATATAGATGTGTGTATGAAGTGTGTAGGAACATACTGCTGTCATATAGATCTGTGTATGAAGTGTGTAGGAACATACTGCTGTCATATAGATGTGTGTATGAAGTGTGTAGGAACATACTGCTGTCATATAGATGTGTGTATGAAGTGTGTAGGAACATACTGCTGTCATATAGATCTGTGTATGAAGTGTGTAGGAACATACTGCTGTCATATAGATGTGTGTATGAAGTGTGTAGGAACATACTGCTGTCATATAGATGTGTGTATGAAGTGTGTAGGAACATACTGCTGTCATATAGATCTGTGTATGAAGTGTGTAGGAACATACTGCTGTCATATAGATGTGTGTATGAAGTGTGTAGGAACATACTGCTGTCATATAGATCTGTGTATGAAGTGTGTAGGAACATACTGCTGTCATATAGATGTGTGTATGAAGTGGGTAGGAACATACTGCTGTCATATAGATGTGTGTATGAAGTGTGTAGGAACATACTGCTGTCATATAGATGTGTGTATGAAGTGGGTAGGAACATACTGCTGTCATATAGATGTGTGTATGAAGTGTGTAGGAACATACTGCTGTCATATAGATGTGTGTATGAAGTGGGTAGGAACATACTGCTGTCATATAGATGTGTGTATGAAGTGGGTAGGAACATACTGCTGTCATATAGATGTGTGTATGAAGTGTGTAGGAACATACTGCTGTCATATAGATGTGTGTATGAAGTGGGTAGGAACATACTGCTGTCATATAGATGTGTGTATGAAGTGTGTAGGAACATACTGCTGTCATATAGATGTGTGTATGAAGTGTGTAGGAACATACTGCTGTCATATAGATGTGTGTATGAAGTGTGTAGGAACATACTGCTGTCATATATATCTGTGTATGAAGTGTGTAGGAACATACTGCTGTCATATAGATGTAAGTGTTGGTAGGAACATACTGCTGTCATATAGATGTGTGTATGAAGTGGGTAGGAACATACTGCTGTCATATAGATCTGTGTATGAAGTGTGTAGGAACATACTGCTGTCATATAGATGTGTGTATGAAGTGTGTAGGAACATACTGCTGTCATATAGATCTGTGTATGAAGTGTGTAGGAACATACTGCTGTCATATAGATGTGTGTATGAAGTGTGTAGGAACATACTGCTGCCATATAGATCTGTGTATGTGTAGGAACATACTGCTGTCATATAGATCTGTGTATGAAGTGTGTAGGAACATACTGCTGTCATATAGATGTGTGTATGAAGTGTGT
>JAWPHD010010095.1:0-97254 GCA_037043455.1 Cyrtodaria siliqua | reverse complement strand
ATGGAATATTTATAAATATGAAAATTTACAACTGATTTATAGGGAAAAAATAAAAGCAACTGTATGAAAAGTATATAATACTTAAAGGGGTTGGTGCACTATTTTCAAACACAGTTTATCTTAAAGGGCTCTGAAAAACTTGAAAAAGGCTGAAAAAATTATCAAAATGCCATGAAAAATAAAGGAAATATGACCTATTCAAAATTTGCAAAGAACATAAATGGAGGCGGCCATCTTTAAACGATGACGTCATCGTGCCGTTTTACCATATATGGCATATTGATAAAATGTCTTTTAAAGCAAAGAAAATCACTTCAAATGAAAAATAATACTCAAATGTATGCATTTTACATCTTTATATTTATTTTTAATCAATTTGCAGTCGTTTTCTTTGTTTTAAAATACATTTTGTCAATATGCCTTATATGGTAAAACGGCGAGATGACGTCATCGTTCAAAGATGGTAGGCCGCCCTCCATTTATTTTTTTTGCAAATTTTCAATAGGTCACATCTCCTTTATTTTTCATGGCATTTTGATAATTCTTTCAGCTTTTTTCAAGTTTTTCAGAGCCCTTTAAAATAAACTGTGTTTGAAAATAGTGCATCAACCCCTTTAAAGGAGCCCTTTTATACCTCTTGTTTCTTGTTGTTGATCACACTTTGTTTTTTTTATAGCTCTGAATACTTACAAACTGGGAATTACCTGTGAATTATGTGATTATTCTTTTGTATGGATTTAACTAGTTTTTCCATACAATATTGTTTTGCTGTTTTCTTTATCTGGACATGTTTAATAAAATGTTGAAAATACTGCTTGTTTTACTACAAAAATGAGTAGGGGGGCATTTGTCCGGGGGGGCATTTGTCCACCCTTGCAAAAATATCAGGGGGGCTAATGCCTTGTAAAAAGTTCAGGGGGGCATTTGTCCTTGCAAAAACGTGAGGGGGCATTCGTCCACCTATACAAAAATGAGCAGGGGGGCAGATGTCCGGGGGGGCATTTGTCCGTATACCCTATTTTTATCATAAGTAATAAATCGGGCTACAGGTATTGCTAATTCAAAGCATGTGTTACCTTTTTTCAGGCAGTTTAATAAGACCTCTTACCCCAATATATATATTTTTTTTAATTATTTATATAAAAAAACTGGCCCAGTAAAATTATGTTTCGGTTTCTGACAAACCCCGTTTTGAAGGGCTGACCTCAAACATTGTATGCCAAATCTAATTTCTGTATCCTGTAATATATGATGATATCAACAAATACATGTTTAAAGTTTTTTTATCAGTCAGTTTTTTTTTTTTTCATGATTTTGGAAACATGACCGGTACATGGAATTGGGAATTTTAACGCGATTTTTCATAAAATTGGGAATTTTAGCGCAATTTTTAATAAAATTCGGAAAAATATAAAGTAAAGCATTCCTTTCATAATTATATCTTTAATACTGGTTTTTGTACACCAAGATAAACAGAAGCATTTATTTAAGCTTTTGAACCCCATCATTGGATTGGCGCTGCGCGCTCTTAAAAAAAAAAAAAAAATTTTTTTTTTTTAAATTGGGAATTATTTCCTCTTCATTGGGAAAAAAATATATGTTTTGGCATTGGGAATATGACCGAATTTCGGCTATAAAAACAGCCAAAAAAAATTGTGAGTGAAGAAAAAGATAATTCTCCTTACTTATCTACCCTATTTGTTTGAGCAGGTAATGAGCCACATATATAATTTTATTAGGTATTATAATATTATGTCTAATTATAAGGTTTATATTCCCACCCACCATTCATTTTTCTAATGTTATAACCTCTTTTTTGGTGTAGATATTTATAAACGAGAGCTTTATAAAGTTATATTGGCCTAATTATGCTTTGTTCCATACAGCACTGAATTCACATGGTAATACAACTGATGCCATATAAGCTGGGTAAAAGTGGCTAAGTACTGCGAAATACCATAAATGCCATAAAACCCTTACTGGTCACTCAATCTTGAATATGCAGGGTCATAAAACTAACTGACTGTGTTGCAGAAAGGTGATAACAGGATATGGCTAGGATCATAAAACCCTTCTTTCACTTGTTACGGAATACACAGTGTCATAAAATGACTTTGTTCTGGCTGTTTCAAACAATTTGGCCTAGAGGTTCATGTACTATAATTATTTTTAAAAAAAGAAGATTTATAGGACATAAGTCAAATTAGCGGTATACGGACAAAATCCCCTCCGGACATAATCCCCTTCGCTCAAATTTGCACAGGTGGACAGAATCCCCTTCATGGTTTTGCAAGGGTGGACAGAATCCATCCCCTTCATGATTTTGCAAGGGTGGACAGAATCCCCTTCATGATTTTGCAAGGGTGGACAAAACCCCCTTCAGACAAAAATTCCCTTATACATGTATTTATTTATTTCTGCATAATACTGCAAAGATATAAAAAATAAATATGCATATAGTTTCATCAAATTAAATGGGACAGTGTGTTCGCATTCACTAGAATGGATAAGTGTTTCAAGGAATGTGATCTAATATGCTTTATGAATTCAATATGATTTTAATAAATAGACACTGTTTCAAGGAATTTGATCTAATGCTTTATAAATTCAATATGATTTTAATAAATAGACAAGTATTTTTTCATTTACATGAAGACTAAAGTTGCATTATTAGATTTACTTTTAATGTGCTCATAAGTGATTTGATATATGTGCTAAATTTTTGTATTCATAGATATATAAAATACAATATATTTATTGGCTTTCTTACATTTACTTATTTACAATGTCCATAGCAAATCAAATATTTAAGTATAATATAAAACAAATACATAAACATAGATTTGTTTTTGATATTTGGGGAAAAAAGTAATATAATGACACAAAGTTTGTAAGATATCTAACTTACATCTCCCACATAATTAATCTCAATCAAGGCATTCTAGACATAATTAATGGATTACTATAGATTACTATAAATGTACTTTTACCTTTGATACCTATAATTGGATTAAATTGGTATTATTAGCACAATACATTGTACAAACAAACAAACAAAATAATTAGAAAATAATTGCCATTTTATTTATTTTGCATTGTTGTTTCATGCATGTTACATGTTTTTGATTCAGACTAAATCTATGTGTGAATATCAAAATTAAAATATTAAAATTATTAAATAATGATTGCATTTTGTCGTTTTTTATAGCAAGAGTTTGACTGAATTTGAAAAAAAAATGCAGTTGTGAATAAACATAATTAGCATCACAGGAACATTTGAAACAAACAGAGAGTTTGTTAATGTTAATTTTATAAAAAATTCTTATGTTTAAAAAGTAAAAGATATAGGGAATTTTTGTCTGAAGGGGGTTTTGTCCATTCTGTCCACCCTTGTAAAACTGTGAAGGGGATTCTGTCCACTCCACTCCACCTGTGCAAATTAGAGTGAAGGGGATTCTGTCCGGAGGGGATTTTGTCCTACATTCAAATTAGCAAGCAATAATCTGATCATGTAAATCATGATCAGATCAGGTAAGCATTTATTAAAGAAAAAAAAAATAGATATAATAATTTTAATCAGCTTGCTTAAAAAAAAAAAGAAGAGTACACCTCAGAAACTGAAACATCGTAATTGTTGATTGTATCTGGGCATCTGTGTGACGTCATCGCCGAAGTTGGACTTCGTGTAAACTCGTAATATTCCGGATTTTTTCCCGTTGATTTCCATAAAGGTGTGCCGTGTGATATATATGGAAACGTAATAATAACGTGTTTCGGCTGTGATTTTAATCGTGAGAAATATATCAATAGTTTTTATACAAATAGATCTTTCAAATAAATATAAGTTATAAGGGTATACTTTATATAATATCCTAATACTGCTTAATACTTTTCTTTGTTTCAAATATACAAATAGATCTTTCAAATAAATATAAGTTATAAGGGTATACTTTATATAATATCCTAATACTGCTTAATACTTTTCTTTGTTTCAAATAATATTTATCGATATTCCATAAATGGTAATATGGAACTATAACGTCATAGTTCTAAAAACGGCAGCTCCCATATTCGTTTTACAACACGGCTTTTTTTTTTTTTTTTTTTTCTTCACAAAATAAGGCTAGGGATAATTTGATAATTCCTTTACCTTTTTCCAAGTTTTTCCAGAACTCTCAATAATAGATTTTGTTTGGCTGTGTCGTAACGTCCCTTTAATGTTTACCCCATCTTAATGGAAGCCTGTTTAATGTCTACCCCATCTTAATGGAAGCCTGTTTAATGTCTACCCCATCTTAATGAAAGCCTGTTTAATGTCTACCCCCATCTTAATAGAAGCCTGTTTAATGTCTACCCCATCTTAACGGAAGCCTGTTTAATGTCTACCCCATCTTAATGGAAGCCTGTTTAATGTCTACCCCATCTTAACGGAAGCCTGTTTAATGTCTATCCCATCTTAATGGAAGCCTGTTTAATGTCTACCCCATCTTAAAGGAAGCCTGTTTAATGTCTATCCCATCTTAATAGAAGCCTGTTTAATGTCTACCCCATCTTAACGGAAGCCTGTTTAATGTCTACCCCATCTTAATGGAAGCCTGTTTAATGTCTACCCCATCTTAATAGAAGCCTGTTTAATGTCTATCCCATCTTAATAGAAGCCTGTTTAATGTCTATCCCATCTTAATAGAAGCCTGTTTAATGTCTACCCCATCTTAACGGAAGCCTGTTTAATGTCTACCCCATCTTAAAGGAAGCCTGTTTAATGTCTATCCCATCTTAATGGAAGCCTGTTTAATGTCTACCCCATCTTAAAGGAAGCCTGTTTAATGTCTATCCCATCTTAATAGAAGCCTGTTTAATGTCTACCCCATCTTAACGGAAGCCTGTTTAATGTCTACCCCATCTTAAAGGAAGCCCGTTTAATGTCTATCCCATCTTAATAGAAGCCCGTTTAATGTCTATCCCATCTTAATAGAAGCCTGTTTAATGTCTATCCCATCTTAATAGAAGCCTGTTTAATGTCTACCCCATCTTAACGGAAGCCTGTTTAATGTCTACCCCATTTTAAAGGAAGCCTGTTTAATGTCTATCCCATCTTAATAGAAGCCTGTTTAATGTCTATCCCATCTTAATAGAAGCCTGTTTAATGTCTACCCCATCTTAACTGAAGCCTGTTTAATGTCTACCCCATCTTAAAGGAAGCCTGTTTAATGTCTACCCCATCTTAATAGAAGCCTGTTTAATGTCTACCCCATCTTAACGGAAGCCTGTTTAATGTCTACCCCATCTTAATGGAAGCCTGTTTAATGTCTACCCCATCTTAACGGAAGCCTGTTTAATGTCTACCCCATCTTAACGGAAGCCTGTTTAATGTCTACCCCATCTTAACGGAAGCCTGTTTAATGTCTACCCCATCTTAATGGAAGCCTGTTTAATATCTACCCCATCTTAATGGAAGCCTGTTTAATGTCTACCTTACCCCATCTTAATAGAAGCCTGTTTAATGTCTACCCCATCTTAACGGAAGCCTGTTTAATGTCTACCCCCATCTTAATGGAAGCCTGTTTAATGTCTACCCCATCTTAAAGGAAGCCTGTTTAATGTCTACCCCATCTTAAAGGAAGCCTGTTTAATGTCTACCCCATCTTAACGGAAGCCTGTTTAATGTCTACCCCATCTTAACGGAAGCCTGTTTAATGTCTATCCCATCTTAATAGAAGCCTGTTTAATGTCTATCCAATCTTAATAGAAGCCTGTTTAATGTCTATCCCATCTTAATAGAAGCCTGTTAAATGTCTATCCCATCTTAATAGAAGCCTGTTTAATGTCTATCCCATCTTAATAGAAGCCTGTTTAATGTCTACCCCATCTTAACGGAAGCCTGTTTAATGTCTACCCCATCTTAATGGAAGCCTGTTTAATGTCTACCCCATCTTAGAGGAAGCCTGTTTAATGTCTACCCCATCTTAAAGGAAGCCTGTTTAATGTCTACCCCATCTTAACGGAAGCCTGTTTAATGTCTATCCCATCTTAATAGAAGCCTGTTTAATGTCTATCCCATCTTAATAGAAGCCTGTTTAATGTCTATCCCATCTTAATAGAAGCCTGTTTAATGTCTATCCCATCTAAATAGAAGCCTGTTTAATGTCTATCCCATCTTAATAGAAGCCTGTTTAATGTCTATCCCATCTTAATAGAAGCCTGTTTAATGTCTACCCCATCTTAACGGAAGCCTGTTTAATGTCTACCCCATCTTAAAGGAAGCCTGTTTAATGTCTATCCCATCTTAATAGAAGCCTGTTTAATGTCTATCCCATCTTAATAGAAGCCTGTTAAATGTCTATCCCATCTTAATAGAAGCCTGTTTAATGTCTATCCCATCTTAATAGAAGCCTGTTTAATGTCTACCCCATCTTAACGGAAGCCTGTTTAATGTCTACCCCATCTTAATGGAAGCCTGTTTAATGTCTACCCCATCTTAAAGGAAGCCTGTTTAATGTCTACCCCATCTTAAAGGAAGCCTGTTTAATGTCTACCCCATCTTAACGGAAGCCTGTTTAATGTCTATCCCATCTTAATAGAAGCCTGTTTAATGTCTATCCCATCTTAATAGAAGCCTGTTTAATGTCTATCCCATCTTAATAGAAGCCTGTTTAATGTCTATCCCATCTTAATAGAAGCCTGTTTAATGTCTATCCCATCTTAATAGAAGCCTGTTTAATGTCTACCCCATCTTAACGGAAGCCTGTTTAATGTCTACCCCATCTTAATGGAAGCCTGTTTAATGTCTACCCCATCTTAATGGAAGCCTGTTTAATGTCTACCCCATCTTAAAGGAACCCTGTTTAATGTCTACCCCATCTTAATGGAAGCCTGTTTAATGTCTACCCCATCTTAACGGAAGCCTATTTAATGTCTACCCCATCTTAAAGGAAGCCTGTTTAATGTCTATCCCATCTTAATAGAAGCCTGTTTAATGTCTACCCCATCTTAATAAAAGCCTGTTTAATGTCTATCCCATCTAAGTAGAAGCCTGTTTAATGTCTATCCCATCTTAATAGAAGCCTGTTTAATGTCTATCCCATCTTAATAGAAGCCTGTTTAATGTCTACCCCATCTTAACGGAAGCCTGTTTAATGTCTACCCCATCTTAAAGGAAGCCTGTTTAATGTCTATCCCATCTTAATAGAAGCCTGTTTAATGTCTATCCCATCTTAATAGAAGCCTGTTTAATGTCTACCCCATCTTAACTGAAGCCTGTTTAATGTCTACCCCATCTTAAAGGAAGCCTGTTTAATGTCTACCCCATCTTAATAGAAGCCTGTTTAATGTCTACCCCATCTTAAAGGAAGCCTGTTTAATGTCTATCCCATCTTAACGGAAGCCTGTTTAATGTCTACCCCATCTTAACGGAAGCCTGTTTAATGTCTACCCCATCTTAATGGAAGCCTGTTTAATGTCTACCCCATCTTAAAGGAACCCTGTTTAATGTCTACCCCATCTTAATGGAAGCCTGTTTAATGTCTACCCCATCTTAACGGAAGCCTGTTTAATGTCTACCACATCTTAAAGGAACCCTGTTTAATGTCTACCCCATCTTAATAGAAGCCTGTTTAATGTCTACCCCATCTTAAAGGAAGCCTGTTTAATGTCTATCCCATCTTAATAGAAGCCCGTTTAATGTCTATCCCATCTTAATAGAAGCCTGTTTAATGTCTATCCCATCTTAATAGAAGCCTGTTTAATGTCTATCCCATCTTAATAGAAGCCTGTTTAATGTCTACCCCATCTTAATAGAAGCCTGTTTAATGTCTACCCCATCTTAAAGGAAGCCTGTTTAATGTCTACCACATCTTAATAGAAGCCTGTTTAATGTCTACCCCATCTTAAAGGAAGCCTGTTTAATGTCTATCCCATCTTAATAGAAGCCTGTTTAATGTCTACCCCATCTTAAAGGAAGCCTGTTTAATGTCTACCCCATCTTAATAGAAGCCTGTTTAATGTCTATCCCATCTTAATAGAAGCCTGTTTAATGTCTATCCCATCTTAATAGAAGCCTGTTTAATGTCTATCCCATCTTAAAGGAAGCCTGTTTAATGTCTACCCCATCTTAAAGGAACCCTGTTTAATGTCTATCCCATCTTAATAGAAGCCTGTTTAATGTCTACCCCATCTTAAAGGAAGCCTGTTTAATGTCTACCCCATCTTAATAGAAGCCTGTTTAATGTCTATCCCATCTTAATAGAAGCCTGTTTAATGTCTATCCCATCTTAATGGAAGCCTGTTTAATGTCTACCCCATCTTAATAGAAGCCTGTTTAATGTCTATCCCATCTTAATAGAAGCCTGTTTAATGTCTATCCCATCTTAATAGAAGCCTGTTTAATGTCTACCCCATCTTAATGGAAGCCTGTTTAATGTCTACCCCATCTTAACGGAAGCCTGTTTAATGCCCCATCTTAATGGAAGCCTGTTTAATGTCTACCCCATCTTAACAGAAGCCTGTTTAATGTCTACCCCATCTTAATGGAAGCCTGTTTAATGTCTACCCCATCTTAATAGAAGCCTGTTTAATGTCTACCCGGTCTTAATAGAAGCCTGTTTAATGTCTACCCCATCTTAAAGGAAGCCTGTTTAATGTCTACCCCATCTTAAAGGAAGCCTGTTTAATGTCTATCCCATCTTAATAGAAGCCTGTTTAATGTCTACCCCATCTTAATAGAAGCCTGTTTAATGTCTACCCCTAAAGGAAGCCTGTTTAATGTCTACCCCATCTTAATGGAAGCCTGTTTAATGTCTTATTTCAATCATTAATAATAATTATAAGAATACTATAAACCAAATTGTTTTTGTATATTACGGACTTTTGATAATACTGCACCAATAATATATTTCAACATTTGGTAAAATAGCATAGAAAACTGAAAACACAGCATTTTATTGGACATGTTTAAGCTTTACCACCACCCACCACCACCACCACCAATTACATATAAACCTCCGAGATGTAGTCGAATGTAGTTCCTATAATAAAAAGTAATCCCTCCTTTTTTGATGGCAATGGGCATTATAAGTAGGGGAAAACTGGCCATTTCTATTCGATTTTGTGGTTATATGTATAAGAAGCGTATTAATAGGTTTTACTGGATCACTGATGAACATTTTCGAAATTTCGACTATGCAATGAAAACAGTCGATCAATAAAAACAGCTGTACCCTTGGAATGTAGGACAAAATCCCCTCCGGACAGAATCCCCTTCACTCTAATTTGCACAGGTGGACAGAATCCCCTTCACAGTTTTACAAGGGTGGACAGAATCCCCTTCATGATAGGTGGACAAAACCCCCTTCAGACAAAAATTCCCTATATCTTTTATTTTTTAAACATAAGAATTTTTTATAAAATTAACATTAACAAACTCTCTGTTTGTTTCAAATGTTCCTGTGATGCTAATTATGTTTATTCACAACTGCATTTTTTTTTCAAATTCAGTCAAACTCTTACTATAAAAAACCACAAAATGCAATCATTCTTTAATAATTTTAATACTTTAATTTTGATATTCACACATATATTTAGTCTGAATCAAAAATATGTAACATGCATGAAACAACAATGCAAAATAAATAAAATGGCAATTATTTTCTAATTATTTTGTTTGTTTGTTTGTACAATGTATTGTGCTAATAATACCAATTTAATCCAATTATAGGTATCAAAGGTAAAAGTACATTTATAGTAATCTATAGTAATCCAATAATTATGTCTAGAATGCCTTGATTGAGATTAATTATGTGGGAGATGTAAGTTAGATATCTTACAAACTTTAATAATTTCTTTGTTTGACTTGACTTTGATGAAAAATCCACTATATGCATATTCATATTTTATATCTTTAATTTAAAAGCATTATGCAGAAATAAGTTATTTAATTTGATTAAACTATATGCATATTTATTTTTTATATCTTTGCAGTATTGTGCAGAAATAAAAAAATAAAAGATATAGGGAATTTTTGTCTGAAGGGGGTTTTGTCCACCCTTGCAAAATCATGAAGGGGATTCTGTCCACCCTTGCAAAACCATAAAGGGGATTCTGTCCACCTGTGCAAATTTGAGCGAAGGGGATTATGTCCGGAGGGGATTTTGTCCGTATACCGTACCCTTGACCTGTTTAGTAAACAAGAATTTTCTTACATGTCTTGTGACCGCATGTTTTCTGGTGTTTTTTCAAGTGGAAAAATAGTTTTCTATATGAACATTACACTGCTGCATTATCCATACTTGAGTTGAATTTGCAGCAAATCATTAATATGTGATTTAACATTGGTGTCTATGGGGAAAATAATTAGTGCTTTCATACCTTAAAGGACAAAAAAAAAAAAATGTCTTTCTAAATGATTAAATTACAGTAGTAAAAACATGTATCTGAGCAATAAAACCTGCAAAGTTGTTTGTTTTTTATGTAGACCATACTGATTATTGAATTTAGAAATTTTCCCAATTTAGTAAAAATGCCGCTAAATTTTCCCAATTGAAAAGAGAGGTAGAGGTTTTAAAAAAGGTAAAAAAATCACTGTCTCCTTTTTCCTTTTTTTATTTAAATATATATGACCTGTTTAAAATTAAATGTAAATAGCTAGTTGTATAGTTGGTCATTTCAGTTTCATTCCAGTTTGGCATCTCATATTAATCAATAATCCAGTGTAACCATACAACTATTCCATTGAAGTAGTTAGTACATCAAACACATTATATATACATAGGACAGAAATAGATTATGTGAATTTTAATTAACTGTTGCATATCCTTGCAAAAATAATAACAATAAAAAAAAGGGAAGTGATTAATGCATACATGCCATATTAATTCATCATTAATGTCATACATGCGTGCGTGCGTGCCTGCGTGCGTGCGTGCGTGCGTGCGTGCGTGCGTGCGTGCGTGCGAGCGAGCGAGCGAATAAAAAATAAAAAATAAATAAGTTAAAACATTTAGTTCCTCTTAGAAATTGAGGTGTTTCAAATAAAAATGGTAAAACAGTAAACTATTCATCCTTATGAACATTTAAATAAACCAGTCCAGAAAAATAAAGAAAGATACTTTTTCATAATCTCAGTTTCATATTATAATCTTAAAAACAACAACTCAATGTGGTGCCCTTCTTAAAAACTCAACTCAACAACAACAACTCACTGTGGTGCCCTTCTTAAAAATGACAACATCACTGTGGTACCCTTCCTAAAAACAACAACATCACTGTCGTGCCTGTGGTGCCCTTCTTAAAAACAACAAATCACTGTGGTGCCCTTCTTAAAAACAACAAATCACTGTGGTGCCCTTTTTAAAAACAACAAATCACTGTGGTACCCTTCTTAAAAACAATGTTGTGGTGCCCTTCCTAAAAACAACAACAACATCACTGTGGTGCCCTTCTTAAAAACAATGTTGTGGTGCCCTTCCTAAAAACAACAACATCACTGTGGTGCCCTTCTTAAAAACAACACCATCACTGTGGTGCACTTCTTAAAAACAACAACATCACTGTGGTGCACTTCTTAAAAACAACAACATCACTGTGGTGCACTTCTTAAAAACAACATCACTGTGGTGCCCTTCTTAAAAACAATGTTGTGGTGCTCTTCCTAAAAACAACAACATCACTGTGGTGCCCTTCCTAAAACAACAACTCACTGTTGTGCCCTTTTTAAAAACAACACCATCACTGTGGTGCCCTTCTTAAAAACAACAACTCACAATGTTGTGGTGCCCTTCCTAAAAACAACAACATCACTGTGGTGCCCTTTTTAAAAACAACACCATCACTGTGGTGCCCTTCTTAAAAACAACAACTCACTGTGGTGCCCTTCTTAAAACAATGTTGTGATGCCCTTCTTAAAAACAACATCACTGTGGTGCCCTTCTTAAAAACAATGTTGTGATGCCCTTCTTAAAAACAACATCACTGTGGTGCCCTTCTTAAAAACAATGTTGTGGTGCCCTTCTTAAAAACAACAACATCACTGTGGTGCCCTTCCTAAAAACAACATCACTGTGGTGCTCTTCTTAAAAACAACACCATCACTGTGGTGCCCTTCTTAAAAACAACAACTCACTGTGCTCTTCTTAAAAACAACAACTCACTGTGGTGCCCTTCTTAAAAACAACAACTCACTGTAGTGCCTGTTCTACAGCAGGACAACTAAATCCCTTGAGTGATGGCAGAAAACAGATTATACCAAACAATGGGATTTGCAGCAACTTTGCAGTTCTTCAGGTGAATAGAATTGAATTGAATTGGGGTTTTAAGGCGCACCAAGACATTATCTAACAGGCATGAACATGTACATCGAGATAAAATATGGAAAATGGGCCTAGAACCTTCTCACCCTGAACTACAGAGTAGTTCTTCAGGTGAGATGTACTGCATGTTTTTTTTATCTCGATAAAAATGTGTTCATTCCTGTTGCTGACATATAACATGTTTGTGTTGCTGCGCTGTGTTCATTCCTGCTGGTGACATATAACTTCTTTCTGTTGGACGCTGTGTTCATTCCTGTTGCTGACATATAACTTGTTTGTGTTGCTGCGCTGTATTCATTCCTGCTGGTGACATATAACTTGTTTCTGTTGGTGTGTTCATTCCTGTTGCTGACATATAACTTGTTTGTGTTGCTGCGCTGTGTTCATTCCTGTTGCTGACATATAACTTGTTTCTGTTGGTGTGTTCATTCCTGTTGCTGACATATAACTTGTTTGTGTTGCTGCGCTATATTCATTCCTGTTGCTGACATATAACTTGTTTCTGTTGGTCGCTGTGTTCATTCCTGTTGCTGACATATAACTAGTTTGTGTTGCTGCACTGTGTTCATTCCTGTTGGTGGGTGACATATAACTAGTTTGTGTTGCTGCGCTGTGTTCATTCCTGTTGGTGGGTGACATATAACTAGTTTGTGTTGCTGCACTGTGTTCATTCCTGTTGGTGGGTGACATATAACTAGTTTGTGTTGCTGCGCTGTGTTCATTCCTGGTGGTGGGTGACATATAACTAGTTTGTGTTGCTGCGCTGTGTTCATTCCTGTTGGTGCGTGACATATAACTAGTTTGTGTTGCTGCGCTGTGTTCATTCCTGTTGGTGGGTGACATATAACTAGTTTGTGTTGCTGCGCTGTGTTCATTCCTGTTGGTGGGTGACATATAACTAGTTTGTGTTGCTGCGCTGTGTTCATTCCTGGTGGTGGGTGACATATAACTAGTTTGTGTTGCTGCGCTGTGTTCATTCCTGTTGCTGACATATAACTTGTTTCTGTTGGTGTGTTCATTCCTGTTGCTGACATATAACTTGTTTGTGTTGCTGCGCTGTGTTCATTCCTGTTGCTGACATATAACTTGTTTCTGTTGGTCGCTGTGTTCATTCCTGTTGCTGACATATAACTAGTTTGTGTTGCTGCACTGTGTTCATTCCTGTTGGTGGGTGACATATAACTAGTTTGTGTTGCTGCGCTGTGTTCATTCCTGTTGGTGGGTGACATATAACTAGTTTGTGTTGCTGCACTGTGTTCATTCCTGTTGGTGGGTGACATATAACTAGTTTGTGTTGCTGCGCTGTGTTCATTCCTGGTGGTGGGTGACATATAACTAGTTTGTGTTGCTGCGCTGTGTTCATTCCTGTTGGTGCGTGACATATAACTAGTTTGTGTTGCTGCGCTGTGTTCATTCCTGTTGGTGGGTGACATATAACTAGTTTGTGTTGCTGCGCTGTGTTCATTCCTGTTGGTGGGTGACATATAACTAGTTTGTGTTGCTGCGCTGTGTTCATTCCTGGTGGTGGGTGACATATAACTAGTTTGTGTTGCTGCGCTGTGTTCATTCCTGGTGGTGGGTGACATATAACTACTTTGTGTTGCTGCGCTGTGTTCATTCCTGTTGGTGGGTGGGTGGGTGGGTGGGTGACATATAACTAGTTTGTGTTGCTGCACTGTGTTCATTCCTAGTGGGCACTTATAACTTTGTGTGTTGGTCTGCTGTGTTCATTCCTAGTGCTGACATATAACTTATTTGTGTTGGTTCATTATAACTTCAATTTATAAAAGTTGTTCAATGTAATATATCCATTTTCTTTAATAAATTCAATATTAGAACGGCACTCTTTTATATATAGCTTCTGGTAGCTTGGAATGTTTACTACACTTACAGTTACGGTATTACTTGATGTTCATCATGTCATTTGGATCAATTGTCTAGGAGATGTCCATTTGACGTTCATGATTTAAGAAATAATAAATACGTACCTCTGTTTTATCGGTGAATAAAATACAGTTAGGATGCATAGTAATTAAATCACGAGTGCGTTTAATTACTCACGTCCGAACGACATACAGGTATCTATTTATTATTTTGATTCTAACACAACAATAACCCCATTGTTTACGCTATTGTGGGGGGCACTATATATTATCTCGGAGGTCAACGTAATCGGGCTACTATGTTTACAGGCTGTTTCATATGCTTTTTTTGCAAAGTTCTGCGCATACAATATGTCTAAATACACTTAATTGCTTACATCATATAGCTTCCGCTGAGTTCTCAGCTTGTTCAAGATGCTTATTAATGTTATGTGTCAGTACACATAACATTAATAATAACATACAGTCTTGTCTTTGTGTATATGAAACACTGCGCGGGTCCTGTTAGAATTGATGTTCATGCCATCAGTGCAAGTGCCAGTGTCTAAGTTCTTAAATCATTGAAGTCAGTTCATTGCTAACTGAGTAACAACCGGCAGGCGGGTCATTTTCAACACATGTAAAGTTATATATGATGGTCAAATTAATTTTTGGATGGTAGATGCAGACTATTTTTTTTACTGTTTTTATTTAAAAAAAATATATATTTGAAAGGAATATTCAGCAGAACCATTTTTAGCTCTACTGATCAGAGATCAGCAGAGCTTATGCCGTGGTGCGGTGTCCGTCCGTCCGTCCGTCCGTCCGTCTGTCCGTTAACTTTTTTTTGTAGCGACTACTCCTCTGAAACTACTGAATGGATTTTCATGAAACTTTACAGAAATGTTGCCCATGAAGTCTAGTTCATCCTAGCAAAAATTCATGTAGATGTGAAATCCAAGATGGCCACCAAATCTAAAAATAGGTTTTTAAAAAACAAGTTTGTAGCGACTACTTCTTGAAAACTCTAAGGGATATTGCTATGAGACTTTTTCTAAAATGATCAGCATGACATGATGTTGGTCCTTGTCGAAAATTGTTTTGATTCGACGTTAAACATGGCTGCCAGCGGCCATCTTTGTTTACATAGAGTTATATAATGAAAACTTGTAGCGACTACTCCTCTGAAACTACTTGACGGATTTTCATGAAACTTCACAGGAATGTTGCTCTTGATGTCTTATTGATCCTAGCAAAATTTCAGGTCGGCCGGAAATTCAAGATGGCCGCCACGGCTAAAAATAGATTTTTAAAAAATAAGTTTGTAGCGACTACTTCTTGAAAACTATAAGAGATATTGATATGGGACTTTTTCTAAAATGATCAGCATGACATGAGGGGGCAGTCCACAGTTTCGCATTAATGTCCATGGTGTAAATGTGAAAGAAATCTACTAAGCGTCTTTTAGGTTCATGAATGGTATTAATAATGGTTATAAAGTGCATGTTTGTTTGTTTTTTCAGTTATTAGTACTTATGGCTTGATTTTGATATCTGTCAAAGCTGCCTTGTTTGGGTTTTATGGAGGCTATAAATAGAATACGAAACTATCAAAAACTTCCATAAAGTAGATAAAATGGCCGATTTTCACACACATGATGATCAGCATGGAATAACTTTTTAAAATGCCGGACTCGGTATGTACAATTTAGCATTTCCTATATGCAAGAGCATGATAAGTGCAGACATGACCATGATATGCTTAGGATTTTTTTGTTTTTTTGTTTATTGACATTTGAGATATTGCTAAAATTGCATTTTTATCATGTTTTGAAGGGTGGGGTAATCTTAAAGAAATGGGACTAAATTTGTACAGAAAATACTTTTTGATACTTGTATTTGGTATGGAAACATGGGTAATTTTATTGTCTTCTAAGAAATGTATGACACAATAATGGTGTGATTTATTTTTGCTCACGGGTTCAGGCTAAGGGCTTGTCATGGGTTTGATTATTGAGAAATGTACATGAAACTGTGGAGTGCCCCCTGATGGTTATTCAAGTCGAACATCGTTTTGATTCGACGTTAAACATGGCTGCCAGTGGCCATGTTTGTTTACATAGAGTTATATAATGATAACTTGTAGCGACTACTCTTTGAAACTACTTGACGGATTTTCATGAAACTTCACATGAATGTTGCTCTTGATGTCTAATTGATCTTAGCAAAATTTCAAGTCGGCCGGAAATTCAATATGGCCATCATGGCTAAAAATAGATTTTTAAAAAATAAGTTTGTAGCGACTACTTCTTGAAAACTATAAGAGATATTGATATGGGACTTTTTCTAAAATGATCAGCATGACATGATGGTTATCCGAGTCGAACATTATTTTGATTCAATGTTAAACATGGCTGTCAGTGGCCATCTTTGTTTACATAGAGTTATATAATGAAAACTTGTAGCGACTACTCCTCTGAAACTACTTGACGGATTTTCATGAAACTTCACAGGAATGTTGCTCATGATGTCTAATTGATCCTGGCAAAATTTCAGGTCGGCCGAAAATTCAAGATGGCCACCACAGCTAAAAATAGATTTTCAAAAAACCATTTTGTAGCGACTACTTCCTGAAATCAAAATCAATCAGTAGAGCTTCAAGGTCATTGACCTCTTGTTCTTTTTCAAATGTATTTCACTATAATGAATATTTTCAACCTTCAGAAACATTATTTTTCTCAGGAATGTAATATTCTGGATAGCACTGATATAATTAAACAGTATTTTCTATTAGGATAGAATTGCATCAAATAGGGAATTATATTCTAGTATTCAATAACAATAAAATTAATATCTAACAAGTATTCTATTAGGAATAAAACACGGGCAATCATATTTACCTTGAAACAAAATGACTATTTTTGCAAATTGATCATAACTTATTTTGGGGGAAATAAAATGTTTTCGTTTTTCCCGATTTTTTTCTCAATAACTCTGTAATTAATTAATCCATAATTAATTATATCAAAACTTTCAAGAATTGATGTATTAAATCAAATAATTGTGTGAAAAACTGATTTTTGTATAACAAATATTCATGCCAGGACAAATATTTTGATTTTTAAACGGGGTATAAAAATAATACCAAATGAATATCTTTAATTTGATATGCTATGCTCAGTTGGAGCCGTTATAATTATTAGGATTATCAACATCAGTTTTCAACATTATATTTTCATTTCAATATCTGACCGTATTAAGTTTTCTCTTTATAAGATGTACTCGACCTAATTCACCATATAATATAAACCTGTGAGATTGATAGACTTCTTGACAAAATTTTGTATGGATAATATATATTTATATAATCTTTAGCCTCATGCATGCATTCCCCAAACTTCTGAGCTATAGTTTAATACAGAGGCAGCTAGTGTGTCGAAAAGTCTACATTGTTCTGTTCTGATATTGGCAAGTTTATTTCATTGAATATGAAAAATAAATTATACAATGCAAATGAAGCACGTTGCTCCAACCTCTTCTGCTCTGCGCTCTTAATCAATTTCCAGAAGAAAAAAATGCCCAGATACTTAAATGCCCACAACTTCTATTATGATATTATGAAGCCAGTGTTTTTTTTATGCCTAATTTGGGGCCGTTATTCGGCCCCTTCACAATGCCAAAAAGTATACTTTTTTCACAATTATATCCAAAATATTCACAATCTGGAAAAAAAAAAAAAAAAAAAAAAAAAAATATATATATTTATCACATAACGTGCCTTGTTAGCAGTGTCGAACACGCATTTAATATTCTATTGTATGACACACGTGTAATACAACCTGGAACGATTTTGATTGGTTGAGTTAATCCTGTAACACTACGCAAGTTTATTAATTGAAACTATTTTATTTATTACAAATTCACCCAGATCTGAGTCATAAACTTATTATTTGTGACAGCTTTTACAAATAATGCACGTTATACAAAACATTGTTGTTGGTTTGTTAAAATGTTGGCGCAAACTGCTATTTTGTAAAGAGGTAAAACACGAACTCTTTTATACGCAACGTTATTAGTGAGACGCAACGTTATGACGTCACATATTTTATGACGTTTTGGCGCTAAAGTGTGTCTGACGTCGTGGCGGTTCTATGTCCATCTGAATTAATTTTTACTAATTTGATTGCAATGTTGTGTGATAAAAAGGATCTTAAACTCGTTCCCATTCCATATAAGATTAATGAAACTCGTTATAAATTATTTTTAATTATAACTCACCAAAAGGCTCGTTAAAATTAAAATAATTCATAACTCGTTTCATAAATCTTATATGAAATGGGAACTCGTTTAAGATCCTCGATCTATATATATATATATATATTGGGAAAAAAAAGCAAAAAAATAAACAGTAAGGATACTAGTCTTAATATAAGCTGGTGTCAACAAAACTTGTCTGTATTTACCAAAAACAAAACTTAAAACCAAGGGATATTAAACTGTGAAAATAAAAGTGAAAAAAGTTTCTTTTTCTTTTGTTATAATATTTCACAATTTTCACAATTTCTATTTTTCACAATGGCACAGGCACAGGCTGCATTCACAAAACACATAAAAAAACACACTGGAAGCTAATAATTATATTACGAGTGACAACCTCTTTCGAATGTCATTATAACTTTTTTTCTGTATTTATCTTTCGGACCCAGGTCCTTCCTACCATCCAGGTCCTACCATATACTTGAATGTCATTTAGTAACAACTAAAGAAGCAGGGGACAGAGCAAAAACAATTTACGCGCAATTTATGCACGATTTGACAACGGTATATATATTGATTTAAGTGCTCTCTAATATTGATCTATTTTGTCAAAGGCCCGTTCAAAATCTACAAATGCACAATACATCTTTCCAGACTGCAACACTTTTCAAGTAATAGAATGAAATATAAAAATACAGTCTACCTTTGATTTCCATTTTTGAAAACCAATTGATTCTGTGCTATCTAATCGTCTTTTTCTCCCCATTTATTTAATCTATTTAATGTATTTAATAAAAGTTGAGAAAAGTTGAGAATATATTTTGCCTAATACATTAATTAACATAATGCCCCAGTTTTTTGCCTCATTTGCATTTTTAAATAATGCTGCAATAATTCCATCACACCAAGAAGCGGTAATCCACCCCAAGAAGCGGTAATCACATAATTAAATATTTTATCAAATAATTTTAATAGAAATGCCGATACTATATCTTAGGTTGATTTGATATTTTGATATTTAAGAAAAAAAAACAAGCTTGTAATACTACTTCACAATCATATGACTAAGTCTAATTCTGCATCAAGCACTTCCGGTTCAACTTCTGGCTTGTTTGCGTTTCCATATATATCGATTTAAAATGATTGTATAAATCCGTTACATTCAGATTTTCAGCATTTGGTACATTTTTTTGGTATTTTTGCTTTAATTTTTTTTCCACAATTTTTTTGGCTATTTTTTTTTTGGCTTAATTACTTATTTGCTTTCCTTCTTCATATTTATATTTATACAAGCTTTGTGTTTACCCCGATAGTATTTAGTCCGTGATGTTGTAAAAAGTTGCCTATTAATATCATTTTTAGGGTTACGGTTATTCAAATTATAAAATTAATCATATAACTAACAAATTAAATGCTGCAATTTGCACATTTGTTATATATAGTGTCGATATGTCATAGTAATATATCATAAAATAAAAACAATTAACATTTAATTATGCATGGACAACGTTTTAGCTCATTAGCTGCCATGTTAGGTGATTTATTGCCATTTTACTGACCTCATGCTGGGTATGCCAACCACCAAGCTGATTATCATGTAACTTGAGCTCAGTAAAAACTACTACAGATTTTCAGGACAGTCTATATCATTACTATTGTATATATTGCATTCATGAATATATATTACATATCATGTGGTTTGTGCAGTGCTATTAGTTTAATAATATTTTATTGCAGATATGTTACAATACATCAATTCAACATCACAATATTCATAGAAACATATGCAAATGGATTGAACTACAAATTAAATGATTAATCATAGCAGAATCTGTCATAAAATATTCAAATTATTGTATAAGCTTAACCGAAAAAGAAATAAATAACAATAACGGTAAGTAGTCCCTACATGACCTAGTTTTTCCTAAAAATCTATAATTGCTTATCTCGAGCTGATAATTATTTTTAGTTTTGTCAAATTTAGAATAATATACATCCCAACACAAATTACTATAATTTTAACTAGGGCCAAATATCTCACCCTGTCATTACTATTGTTCATACTAACTTTACCGGCTTGGACTTTACCGGCTTGGATCATAGTAGTTTTCAAACTTTTTATACTTAAATAGCATAAACATATAGGATAGAGGCTTAGTCTGAAGAAAAATTAAGAAACCGAAAGGGAGGGAGCATATCAACCGACCGACCGACCGTCCGTAGCAGGCTTAGTGTTTGCCATGGATTTTTCGATATAAATCTATATACCACGAAGAGCGATGGTAGTACATTTTTCATGAATAAATGTAGACAGTATTTGAAATTCAGAGCCATCTGATTGGTTTGAAAAGTAAGGTAACCCTAAGTCTTATTGCAGTACATACTGCAGTATTGTTCAGTACTACATTGCAATATATGCAATGCATTTTTTGCCATATTGTTGCAGCCCTAAGCTGGCATATAGCAACTGGCAAATGTATATTTGACAAATATTGGCAAATAGCAATTTTTATGGCATCTCGTGAACATCATTATTAATTAAAAAATTGTTTTATTACCACTATTTACAATCTGTTCTATCACTTCCATTTCAATTCCTTTTTGTGTCCTTTGCCCACCCAGCCAGGAATAAACAGGTACAATAACATTTCCTGTTTACATACTTTGATCAATCCGCTGGCATCACATATGATGTTAATTTCATATATTGCAAACACAGACAGCAAATGCTTGTCAATTTCATTTTCTCGTCTTCCATGGCGCCCACCATGGCCCTTTACTTTAAAGACAGTAAAAACATTTTGATGGACAGAATTTTGTTAAAAGTTGTTAGCCATCAGGAGTTAGATAATTGTTGGATGTGGAATCCGGTACACGCCACGGTTGGCTCCCGTGTAAAATACGGTGCTCTAAAGCTTTGCCTCACAAGCGGCAAGTCAACAAAGATGTCGGCATCCAGAATTGTTGCACTGTTACATTCTCCTGGCCTTGATGTGGGCACGCCCCTCATGGCCAGCCATTTGTGCGAAAACAGTCTCTGTGTGAACCCGGCTCACATCGTCATGGAGACACAGGAGGCCAACAATGAACGAAAGACGTGCAAGACGCTCGTTGGAAGAACGTGTTTAAGGACCCACATACCTTACTGCAGAAGAATGGTAATGGACCTAGCTCATCGAGCCCATCCAGCCCATCGAAGTTTTAAATATAAACCAACAACCTGAATAACTACTGGTCTTTAACTTCCATTTATGTATACCGAGTCAAAAAGGGGAATTGTTCATTCAAATTTGCATAAACCTGTGTTTACAGTAACATTGTTGAGAAAATATGGGTTGGATAGCTCTTTGGCTTACCTGAGCCTAAACTCAAACTTGGCTGTTGTGACCACTTTTTGTCCATCTGTCTGTCTGTCTGTCTGTCTGTCTGGTGTCACCGCCGCTGCTACTCCTACTGAACCGCTTGTTGAATTTTGAGGGAGGAAACTTTGTAGGTATCGTATGATTACGATACCCTAAGTAAATTTGTAATTTGTAAATTTGTTGTCACAACTACTCGATTTAGGAGGTGTTGTTGGTTGACTCTACTCCTCCTAAACCGCTTCCCTCTGTGGTTCGCAGGCAGGAATAAGGCAGGCTTACCAAGGCAGAGAATTCATGTTCATTGTGTCATTTTCGCCATGTTCATTAAAGGTCTTTGTCATCATCATCATCATCATCATCATCATCCTGAGTGTTGGCAAAAAACAATGATCCTGGCTCTGCATTCCTGTTGGCGCCATATAACCTTTTTGTGTTGATGCATCAGAAAACCCAACTTTAACTCAACTCATATTCCTAAGCCGCTTGTTCGATTTTAACGAATTGAATTAAATTGGGTTTTAAGGCACATGAAAGGTTATATGGCGCCTAACAGGCATGAACATGCCAGGCTCATCCTCCATGTACATCGAGATAAAATATGGAAAATGGGCCTAAGAACCTTCTCACCCTGAACTGCAGAGTTGCTGCAAATTCTATCGTAGAAACTTCATTTACGCTGGAGTCACGTTTATTGTTTTTCTGCCACTGCTCTTTTGATGTGAGCGAGATGGCACCTGAAACAATGCAGGGATCATGATGAAGACCTTTAATGAATATGAACAAAAAATGATAAAATGAACATGAATTTGGCGGGATTTTACCCCCCTGCCTACCCCTCCAAGGGATCTGCAGTCTGCAGTGGCCCTATTCTTTGCCCCGTGACCAAACTGGGCCCCCGGGAACCACACGGGGCTGGATTTTGACGAAACAGGGTAGAAAGCATCAGTAGTTCAGTAAGTAGTTGCGCAAGTACAGTGCTTGCGTGAGTAGCGAAACTTTCCAAATTTGAAGATTGATCATATAAGCATACAACTATGTATTAGCGCAAAGATTCAGCACATATTTCCTTGAGTAACCAGTATAGCACCTGTCAAGAAAAGTGATCCGTTTCTGCCTGAAGGAATTATTTTTTTAAATAAAAAACAAAAATACAGTTAAAATGAAATAAAAAAATGATTTTTTTTTAATACAGTCTGGTGTAAAATGCTCAGACCTGATCATCAAAAGATACACGATTTGGAGTTTTAAACTTTTAGGGACATTGATTCCGTAAACAGGCAAAATGGCAGATTTTCAACAGTTATTAGTAACACAAGTATAAGGCATAGTTCATAATAATTTATTTTTTTTTCAGCTAGACTGTCGGAGGTGCGTTTTGGCATATATTTCGTACCGGTGAATATGTCTATAAGACCATCAATATCCTTACTTTTTACCGTAAATTATATATCTTATAACTAAAAAGAAGCTGTCCCCCTTACCCACCTAGGCCTACAAATTTTATTGCATTTTTGGCATTTTTATTTTTTTGATTTCTCAGAAAAAAGTGTAGGCCGCGGCCTACACGGCCTATAGGACCCAATGCAGTGTATATACATATTGTACACTGTATCAAATGCATTAGGTATGCTTTCTAAAATCAGTAATAAGAACATAAATACAGGGTAGAATTGTCCATGCTTACTGCATTAATTTTAGTTTTAGTACATGTATACATTTATATAAATGATGCATGGTGGCCATCTTTATATTGCCAAGACTTTGTTATCTGTGTATTGTGTGTGTGTGGTGTTATCTGTGTATTGTGTTATCTCTGTATTGCAGGCCTGCCAAATCTCTGGATAAAATCGGATTTTTAGCTCTACTGGCCAGGAGGACTTATGCGATCACTTTTCGTCCGTCTGTCTGCAATTTTATAAAATCGACATCTCCTCTGAAACCGCTTGAAGGATTTTGATGAAACTTCATCACAATGTTACTTGGGAGGGCCCCTCTCAGATTTGCTCATGGCCGCCATGGCTAAAACTAGGTCAAATTTAAGGAAATTTCCAACGACATCTCCGACGAAACCACTTATTCCATTCTACTGAAATATCATATACATGTTCCTTGCGTTGGCTTCTATCAAGTTTGTGTTTTTCGTTATCGTCTAATAATCAAAATGGCCACCACGGAGACCCAAAATTCCTAGTTATATAGGAAAAGGTTAAAAATTACATCTTCTCTGAAACCGCTTGAAGGATTTTGATGAAACTTAAGATCAATGATATTTGGGATAGTCCCTCTCAGATTTTTTCCAAGATGGCCGCAATAGCTAAAACTAAGTCAAATTTAAGTAAATTTCAAACGACATCTCCTTCGAAACCACATTCCATTCTTGTGAAATATCATATACATGTTCCTTGGGTTAGCCTCTATCAAGTTTGTGTTTTTTGTTATGGTCAAATAATCAAAATGGCCGCCACGGCGACCCAAAGTTTACATAAGAGTTATATAGGAAAAGGTTAAAAATTACATCTTCTCTGAAACACCCTGAAAGATTTTGATGAAACTTAAGCACAATGATATTTGGGATAGTCCCTTTCAGACTTGTGTTTTTCCCAGCCACCAATCATCCAAGATGGCCGCCATGGTTTAAACTAGGTCAAATTTAAGTAAATTTCAAACGACATCTCCGAAACCTGATTCCATTCTACTGAAATATCATATACATGTTCCTTGGGTTGGCCTCTATTAAGTTTGTGTTTTTCGTTATTGTCGAATAATCAAAATGGCCACCACGGAGACCCAAAATTTACATAGAGTTATAGGAAAAGGTTAAAAATTACATCTTCTCTGAAACCGCTTGAAGGATTTTGATGAAACTTAAGCACAATGATATTTGGGATAGTACCTCTCAGATTTGTCCAAGATGGCCGCCATGGCTAAAACTAAGTCAAATTTAAGGAAATTTCAAACGACATCTCCTAAACCACTTATTCCATTCTTGTGAAATATCATATACATGTTCCTTGGGTTAGCTTCTATCAAGTTTGTGTTTTTCATTATCATCAAATAAACAAAATGGCCACCACGATAACCAGTGCTTGACACAGACGGTCGCCCACTCGCCGCCGGCGAGTAAAACCTCTCCTAGGCGAGTGAAATTAATTATTATTTGATCTCTGCTGGCCCAAACAATATTCTTTGGGCGAGTGCATAGCTTGCTTTAATAAATAGCACCTTATTCAAATTCCTTATCTAGGCTCGCGTTAACCATTCGCCAAATCGCCATAGCCGAAAAGAAACCCGAACAGGTGAATGAAAATCGTAACAAATACATATCAAATTCGCCAGACATCGGCGGTCTGGCGAATCCAAATTTCCGACCGATTTTGTCTAAAATCTCGGAAAATCCCAAATTCTAATACACAAAGTCCTTCGCTGTTTATAAGCCACTACCCCGCTGGGTGTTGTTAGCTAATTAGCGACAATCAATTTGGACTGATAAACTTATTATCGCAGTGTTTATTGAAGGCCGCTGTCAAATTGTTGGTGTGCGATAGACTCCGCCCACTGTTCCGCCTCTTGCTGTCAATCAACTGGTTTGACCCCGCGCTCAATATTATCCACATAGTTAACTTCGTTATCGAGCCGGGTAAAAAAAATAATAATAACGTGGCGCCCTCTAGCGGCCAAAATGGCTTTTCAAAACACAAAGTTTGCTTACGAATTAAATAGCTGGAGATGCCGCTTGCCTTCGGTGTTTTTGAACTTTACGATCACTGATAAGACTAATTAGTTGTACACACGGTAGCGTAAACTGGAACAATAGCAAGTGTGAACCGATGTTTGATCGGCCGTCTCTGAATTAGGATAATTTATGGTTGAACAATCAACATGAAAAAATGCAAAAGGTGCGCTTCCTCAAAATATTGGTACAATTTTAGATTGAAGTGGCTTTTATTACTTACTCTGTGCAAGATATTCGTGGTGTATGTAGCATTTCTGAGTTTTGTCTCACAATGCGGCGCGATCTTTCTAGCTCCTTTGGAACTCCTGTTAGTTGAACTTGTTTTATAGGCCTCAGCTTAGCCTTGCTTTTTTAAATATATTTATTTTATTTCTATGGATATTAGCAGGTATATTGAAATACATTTAATGAAAATAATGGTCTAATCAATGGTGACAAGAGTCTGTATTTTTATATTTTCTTATTATATGCATGCATTCATTCTGTCCTTTTTTAAATTTCAGTTGACTATTTTTAAAAATTAGAATAGCATTAATTGACAGATTATTTTATTTACTCGATACTTTCAGAGATTAGTTAATTTCTTTAATTAATTAAGTTAATTAAGTTAATCTGGGTTACTTCGCTATAAAATGTCCAATGTTTCTATTAATTTATCAAACAAATTTGGGCCACCAACATTCAATTTGGGCCAGTGGGTCCAAATTTCTACTGGCCCAAGCAAAAAATTCGAGCCATCCTTTGGCTGGCCCTTGTGTCAAGCACTGGATAACCCAAAGTTTACATAGATTTATATATAGGAAACATGTTTCTTGGGTTGGCCTCTATTATGTTTATGTTTTTGAATCACATCATACAAGTAGAGCATCTACAGGCCCTCTTGGGCCTCTTCTTCAGTTGCTCTCCGGAATTTTGATCAAAACAAAATGTGGTTTATCAGCTATTTCCCAAATTGGTCCTGTTACACTCTAGTCAGAGGAGTATTTGCAAGTCCCAAATCAGCGGGGGGTCATCTGTGTAATGCACTGACTGAATATACAATTAACACTTAATTAGTTCCTTCAGTGACATAACGACATGTGCAATAACAGCAATATATCTTTGACTTCTTTAATTAATTAAGTGAGAAACTAGCAACTCCTAGTGTGTGGTACCACTATGACAACTGCTGCTGTGTACGACGATTATAATTTGTATAAGAGTTGTGAAGACGTATTTGCATTAAGAACGCATCTGTTTAGAAAAGTAAGTGCACTTTCATAAAAAAATGTGGTAGAAATTAAAGTCTTTCCATAGACCTACATACAGAATTTATATCCATGGTCTTTCTAATGGAATTACTATGCAAATTTATTATTTTCTATAACTATCAAACAATGCATCAATTTGTATTAATTGCATAAATAATTTAAATTTGAACTTAAAAAAAGTAGTGCGAAAATCAAGTCGCACGAAAAAAGTAGTGTGAAAATCAATTCGCATGCTCAAATTTTCATTTAAAAATGTTCTTTGTGCACTTTAAATCTTAAATTTTAAAAATCTCAGGATTTTGTGTTAAAAAGTTTTGGCAGGCCTGGTATTGTGTTATCTCTAGCTCTGTATTGTGTTATCTATGTATTGTGTTATCTATGTATTGTGTTATCTCTGTATTGTTTTATTTCTGTATTGTAAGCGATAACTGGACATAATATCAAACTGTTGAAATCTAAATATTGTATCTTGTAGAAATCGGTACTTAGGCCAAATAAAATTATACCCGAGTTAACTGTAACCCGACCGACCCTCTGAAAACACCCCCGACTCCTTTTTATTTTATTGAAAAAAAAAAAATAAAAAAAAAAAATAAAAAAATGTTGAAAAAAAAAATGTTCATGAGATCACGGTGCAATTTTCAATTTGAAAGCGTATGAATTTCACGGTATACTGTATAAAACAGTCAAAATGGCATCTCCCAGTGCTGTTTTGGCTGTACAGTTTCAAAAATGTCAGCACATGGAAGCGCTAATGTTATGGCGTGCACTCTCCATAAAGAATCAATTGTTGAATTGTTTGACAAGTACCACAAACAGGTCGGTAAATGCCCTGAGTTCCAGGCCAGCTGTCGTAAGTTTGTTTCTAAAACAGTAATATTAATGTGCATATGTTTACTTGCTTCTCAGCACTAAGCATTGGCATCGACTACTACTGCATTATAACTTCTTGAAGAAGTATGCCGTTCCATAATAATTTTCTGAACTCAACCTCAATATAGGCTCATAATAACTAACATGAGAAATTTATAAATATTTATTACTTTCTGATGTTACAGAAGTAATATACATGTAAGTCAAGAATCTAGGACAAATGCCCCCCCGGACAAATGCCCCCCTGCTCATTTTTGTATAGGTGGACAAATGCCCCCTCATGTTTTTGTATAGGTGGACAAATGCCCCCCTGAACTTTTTACCAGGTGGAAATAAGCCCCCCTGATACATATACCCAGTTTGTAAGTAATTCATCTGTTTGTGTTGGTCACACTTTTTTTTTTTTTATAGCTCTGAATACTTACAAACTGGGAATTATCTGTGAATTATGTGATTATTCTTTTGTATGAATTTAATTTGCAAAATTATCAGCGGGGCTTATGTCCACCTTGTAAAAAGTTCAGGGGGGCATTTGTCCACCTATACAAAAACATGAGGGGGCATTTGTCCACCTATACAAAAATGAGCAGGGGGGCATTTGTCCGTATACCGTAAGTCAACACTTTTACAAAACTATTCAAATGGTCAATTAACATTTGACATTATAACTTTAAATATTTTTTCAGCTGTCTGGGAGGCAAGAACTGCTCTTGGTTACATGTATGTCAACCGCAGAATTTGACTACACTGTGGGTACCACATCCTTCCTGACGGTCATATACCGGTATTCAGGAAGAGCATGGAATTCAAGTCACTCATAACATGTCAGGCCCCACTGGAGATCACACTGTATGGAGCTGGACTGATCCCAGCCGACTCATGTACTCATTACTGTTGTAGGTGATCCTCTTTCGGACTTGCAGAAAACATTTAAAACTGTTTTACCCCTTTGTAATAATTGCAAGGTGTTTGGGAAAAGAGCCAGTTGTTACCAGGCCTTTTGGGAAACAATAAAACATACACAATTTCATATTGTTATCTACTGTAGTTTTTAAAATACCACATTTTCCCATTCATCAAAGCTCATCGCGACCTTAAATGTAACTTCGCCAAAAAATAAAATAAAAAATAAAATAAAATAAAATGCCTACCTACCTACCTACCTACCTACCTACCCTTTTTTTTTTACCAATGTTACAGTAAACACAGGTATAACAGTCTGCGAAATTAACTTTTGGTCTTGGTTGTCCTTCGGGCAACCATTTCATCAAAATTTGGTTGCCCGAAAGGAGAAATGGTCGCCCGAAATATTTCTTTTAAAAACGGAAGGCTTTATAAATTATTACTCTGACGATATATGTAAACAAAGCAAAACTTGATGTCTCTATAATATTTATTCAGAATTTATTCAGAATTTATTCAGAATTTATTCTTTCGTATATTTTATAAGAAGATTTTCTATGTCTTCTCCGAAAAGTCACAGTCTGAGTCATCATCAGAGTTATCATCAACGCCATCATCTGTTACATTGACATTTTGTCACAACCGGAAACACGTTTTTACCGACGAATGCGCTAATTAGCATATTGTTGATGTTTATTTTATTTTCATTGGGTTGAATAATTCACGAACCGTTCATGAATAATTGGTAGTTTTCCGTTGCTCTATCGATCGGAACTATTCGCCAATCACGTACCCTATAAAATATGGATTCCCGAATGACGGAATCCGACGAGTCCGCTCCGATTGGTTACTCTATACAAAATAAAGAATTCGGCAAAATTCGATCAAAAACGAGGTTGTGACGTCTTGTGACCTTCCCTAGAGGGATACAATTAATTGATCAATTCCTCGTAGCATTTATACCGGTGTCACAGTATTTTTCTCAACGTCAATATGAAAAAGCAGAAATCGTGTTTCCTATTCGACTTTTATACTTGTTTTGATCATTGCACTTCCAGAGAGTTTGGTTGTCCGATCGGACAACCAAACTGGGAACTCGTGGTTGTCCTGTTCGGAAATTAGTTGTCCCGGACAACCGGACTACCGCTAATTTCGCAGACTGGTATAATTTTATTTGGCCTTAACAAAATCGTTCTAAAAATCTAAGTATGTATACAAAACAAATACATACATGTATATTTGTATATACATGTATAATTACATTAGAAGTTTGAAAGGATATCCTTGACAAAATTCAAAAAAAACGTAAAACAGTAAAACAACTCTGATTTAATAAAATTATTAACCCTTAGCCCGCTACATATATACCATATATATATGTTTTTTCTTTCAATTAAGACCCATTCCATTTATGTGACAAAGGGGTGTTTTGGGGAAAATGACTGATCAGCAGACATTGTAAACCTTTACAATGGGACGAAAAGGCTATTATAGTCATGCTTAGTGGGTTTAGGGTTAATGTCATAATTGTAAGATGGTAACTAAACACAACTTTTTCAGATATTTATTGGGTACTCAGCTGGGAGATCTAGAACTCTGAGGCACCTACCAGCGCATGCAGTTTTACATCCAATTATTATTTATATTGTAAATTATTTTTTTATATATCTTAGAACTTCTAATAAAATAATATTTGGCATGTACGAGCTGCCATACGACATGGACGCAGTTTACGATTATTTTATTGTTGCGATTATTTCTATGAAATGACGATTGTTTTATTTAAAAATACAAAAAAAAATACAAAACATAATTATACTATGTTACCCATTGTAAAACTGAGTACAGCATAATTAACAAGATGACTAATAAACATCCTCTAATCCCTCTCATGCCTATAGGCCATCCTTAAAGTCGTTTGCCAATTACTGCAATTAGTTTGCTAATTGCACACCTATTTAGACACCTCTGGTGTTGAGACAACCATTGAAAGATCTAATTATAAATGCAGCCAATCGGAAATATCAATGAATCCTTTGCATGTTCTGCTTTCAGTTTCAGAAAGTTTCATGGGACTGATCATGTGACAATTGTATCTTGGTTTTTCTTTAGTAAACTTTAGTAATTGAATTATTGTTAAAACATTTTTATTTACAAAAAGAAGCTCAATTTTGTAAGTCAAAATATTTTTTTAATTACACAAAAGAAGGTCACTTGACCAAAACAGACTTTCAAAATGGCGGACGACGGGTTTTGAACAAGCACGTTTTTTGTATCAATAAATCGGCCTGGTAATTTTGTGGAAAAAAAGTCTGATAACTGTCTGATTTGTGAAAAAAGTATTGAAAGATTAATTGTTAATAGTGATATTTATACTCTATACATGCATACATTGTTTTTGTAGGAGGACACTATGTAATATTTATAGCATGATTTTTCGAGTGTATGCGATTCATACTGCTTTTCGAGGGCCGCAGGCCCGAGAGTGCAGCATAAATTGCATACGAGAAAAATATGCTATAAATGTTTTGTACCAGAGCCATTATCCATCTACGCATGTGCAAGAAGTTTTAGAGCGTTGCATTTTTCAGTAAAATTAACAGCTCGATCCTATAAAGAATCAGCATTATAACGCGACATGAGCATGACCCATGTTTAGATTATTGTAGCCAATCGCCTTTGTATATTATAGGGCAAATGCAATGTCAAGGAGTGCTGTTTTGGTAATGGTGTAGTCGTTTTGATTGACAGGTGTGTTGTAAATTGCAATTGCGCGTAGTTTAAAATGCGTAGGTTAAAATGAGTTGACCATGGTTTAACTGCTGAATCTGTCATTTATAGCCCGGCTGAAATATTCCGGCATTTATAGGACGGTTTAGGCTCAGACCTTCAGGTTTATGAAAATTATAGCATAAGCAAGAACAAAGGAAAACCATTAGAGCTATGGTAAAAAAGACAAATGTAGCATTATTCGGCACATTTTAAATCAACTTTCCAATGTAAATTTATGTATCCAAAACAAAACAATATTTCAAGAGAAAGTTAGATGGGGAAATGTTGTTTACCATGAAGAATGGTCTGATAGTTATCATGAAGAATGGTCTGATAGTTATCATGAAGAATGGTCTGATAGTTATCATGAAGAATGGTCTGATAGTTATCATGAAGAAAGGTCTGATAGTTATCATGAAGAATGGTCTGATAGTTGTCATGAAGAAAGGTCTGATAGTTATCATGAAATGGTCTGATAGTTATCATGAAGAAAGGTCTGATAGTTATCATGAAGAATGATCTGATAGTTATCATGAAGAATGGTCTGATAGTTATCATGAAGAAAGGTCTGATAGTTATCATGAAGAATGGTCTGATAGTTGTCATGAAGAATGGTCTGATAGTTGTCATGAAGAATGGTCTGATAGTTATCATGAAGAAAGGTCTGATAGTTATCATGAAGAATGATCTGATAGTTATCATGAAGAATGATCTGATAGTTATCATGAAGAATGGTCTGATAGTTATCATGAAGAATGGTCTGATAGTTATCATGAAGAATGGTCTGATAGTTATCATGAAGAATGATCTGATAGTTGTCATGAAGAATGGTCTGATAGTTGTCATAAAGAATGGTCTGATAGTTGTCATGAAGAATGGTCTGATAGTTATCATGAAGAAAGGTCTGATAGTTATCATGAAGATTGGTCTGATAGTTATCATGAAGAATGATCTGATAGTTATCATGAAGAATGGTCTGATAGTTGTCATGAAGAATGGTCTGATAGTTATCATGAAGAAAGGTCTGATAGTTATCATGAAGATTGGTCTGATAGTTATCATGAAGAATGATCTGATAGTTATCATGAAGAATGGTCTGATAGTTGTCATGAAGAATGGTCTGATAGTTGTCATAAAGAATGGTCTGATAGTTGTCATAAAGAATGGTCTGATAGTTGTCATAAAGAATGGTCTGATAGTTGTCATAAAGAATGGTCTGATAGTTATTTAGATATCAGACCAATGTCACTATTTATTGAATGACTCTTGTAACAATATCTCTATTTAGTTTGTTGAAATGGGTGTGGTCTAAATAAATTCAGAGATTTTCCTCAAACAATTCTGACACATGAAAAAACGGAATATATTTTTCTACTTCCAGACTGAATAGAGGATCCCTTTGACTGAATAGAGGATCGATGGAGTTTGTTAAAAATCCTGCAAGAAAGAAGCAAGATACGCATGTTGTACCGGAGAATGGATGTGACCTATATGTCGTTCAGAGTAGATCACAGTATCTTAAAATTGTGCACATTAGATGCATATAAGGAACATTCGGCTGGAGTTTGGTGAAAATTGTACAAAAGAAGATACAAGTCGGATATCTGATTATCAGATAATACAGATACAAGTCAGATATCAGATTATCAGATAATACAAGACAGATATACAGATTAACAAACGCACACTAATACACGCGAACAACATTGTGCTGTAAATGGGTTGAACAACAACAGGATAAAGTTTTATTGAGTCTGTTCATGAGAGGTTATGTAAGATGCAGTACCTTGCACACACCCTAGCACTTCCTAAAGCAGTATTCTACTTAACGCCACAAAAATCAGGCATGATGACCAGCAAGTAATAACACTAAGGATACGTAGCATGGGGAGACTTTTTAAGACCGCAACGCAGAACTAAACAATTGCTTGTGTGAATGTCAATAAATACTGAAAAGGAGATCTTTTGGAACCAACCAACCAACCAACCAACCAACACAACAAGCTTGGATTGCAGTGTTCAGGAAACGCTACGGAAGTTGCAACACATTTGAGTTTATTTTTTCAACCGTAAGTTATGATGAGGTACAGATACAGCAACCGTGTCTGATCAGTGAGGTGAATGACTGTATGAGGTACAGATACAGTAACCATGTCTAATCAGTGAGGTGAATGACTGTGTGAGGTACTGATACAGCAACCATGTCTAAGCAGTGAGGTAAATGACTGTATGAGGAATTGATACAGCAACCATGTCTAATCAGTGAGGTGAATGACTGTATGAGGAATTGATACAGCAACCATGTATAATTAGTCAGGTGAATGACAGACTGTATGAGGTACAGATACAACAGCCATATCTAAGCAGTGAGGTGAATGACTGTATGAGGTACAGATACAACAGCCATGTCTAATAAGTGAGGTGAATGACTGTATGAGGTACAGATACAGCAACCATGTATAATCAGTGAGGTGAATGACTGTATGAGGTACAGATACAGTAACCATGTCTAATCAGTGAGGTGAATGACTGTATGAGGTACTGATACAGCAACCATGTCTAAGCAGTGAGGTGAATGACTGTATGAGGAATTGATACAGCAACCATGTCTAATCAGTGAGGTGAATGACTTTATGATGAATTGATACAGTAACCATGTCTAAGCAGTGGGTTGAATGACTGTATGAGGAATTGATACAGCAACCATGTCTAATCAGTGAGGTGAATGACTTCATGATGAATTGATACAGTAACCATGTCTAAGCAGTGGGTTGAATGACTGTATGAGGAATTGATACAGCAACCCTGTATAATTAGTCAGGTGAATGACTGTATGAGGTACAGATACAACAACCATATCAAAGCAGTGAGGTGAATGACTATGAGGTACAGATACTGCAACCATGTCTAATAAGTGAGGTGAATGACTATGAGGTACAGATATAGTAACCATGTCTAATCAGTGAGGTGAATGACTGTATGAGGTACTGATACAACAACCATGTCTAAGCAGTGAGGTGAATGACTGTATGAGGAATTGATACAGCAACCACGTCTAATCAGTGAAGTGAATGACTTTATGATGAATTGATACAGTAACCATGTCTAAGCAGTGAGGTGAATGACTGTATGAGGAATTGATACAGCAACCATGTATACTTAGTCAGGTGAATGCCTGTATGAGGTACAGATACAACAGCCATGTCTAATAAGTGAGGTGAATGACTGTATGAGGTACAGATACAGAAACCATGTATAATCAGTGAGGTGAATGACTGAATGAGGTACAGATACAGTAACCATGTCTTATCAGTGAGGTGAATGACTGTATGAGGAATTGATACAGCAACCATGTCTAAGCAATGAGGTGAATGACTATGAGGTACAGATACTGCAACCATGTATAATCAGTGAGGTGAATGACTGAATGAGGTACAGATACAGTAACCATGTCTTATCAGTGAGGTGAATGACTGTATGAGGAATTGATACAACAACCATGTCTAAGCAATGAGGTGAATGACTATGAGGTACAGATACTGCAACCATGTCTAATAAGTGAGGTGAATGACTATGAGGTACAGATACTGCAACCATGTATAATCAGTGAGGTGAATGACTGTATGAGGTACTGATACAACAACCATGTCTAAGCAATGAGGTGAATGACTATGAGGTACAGATACTGCAACCATGTATAATCAGTGAGGTGAATGACTTTATGATAAATTGATACAGCAACCATGTGTAATCAGTCAGTTGAATGACTGTATGAGGTACAGATACAACAACCATATCTAAGCAGTGAGGTGAATGACTATGAGGTACAGATACTGCAACCATGTCTAATAAATGAGGTGAATGACTGTATGAGGTACAGATACAGCAACCATGTCTAATTAGTGAGGTGAATGACTGTATGAGGTACAGATACAGCAACCATGTATAATCAGTGAGGTGAATGACTGCATGAGGTACGGATACTGCAACCATGTCTAATCAGTGAGGTAAATGACTATGAGGTACAGATACAGTAACCATGTCTAAGCAGTAAGGTGAATGACTGTATGAGGAATTGATACAGCAACCATGTATAATCAGTGAGGTGAATGACTTTATGATGAATTGTTACAGCAACCATGTCTAAGCAGTGAGGTGAATGACTGTATGAGGAATTGATACAGCAACCATGTCTAAGCAGTGAGGTGAATGACTATGAGGTACAGATACAGTAACCATGTCTAAGCAGTGAGGTGAATGACTGTATGAGGAATTGATACAGCAACCATGTATAATCAGTGAGGTGAATGACTTTATGATGAATTGATACAGCAACCATGTAAAATCAGTCAGTTGAATGACTGTATGAGGTACAGATACAACAACCATATCTAAGCAGTGAGGTGAATGACTATGAGGTACAGATACTGCAACCATGTCTAATAAGTGAGGTGAATGACTGTATGAGGTACTGATACAACAACCATGTCTAAGCAATGAGGTGAATGACTATGAGGTACAGATACAACAACCATATCTACGCAGTGAGGTGAATGACTGTTTGAAGTACTGATACAAAAACCATGTCTAAGCAGTGAGGTGAATGACTTATGAGATACAGATACAAAAACTATATCTGAGCAGTGAGGTGAATGACTTATGAGGTACAGATACAACAACTATATCTAAGCAGTGAGGTGAATGACTATGAGGTACAGATACTGCAACCATGTATATAAGTGAGGTGAATGACTGTGTGAGGTACTGATACAACAACCATGTCTAAGCAATGAGGTGAATGACTAGGTACAGATACAACAACCATATCTACGCAGTGAGGTGAATGACTGTTTGAAGTACTGATACAAAAACCATGTCTAAGCAGTGAGGTGAATGACTTATGAGATACAGATACAAAAACTATATCTGAGCAGTGAGGTGAATGACTGTATGAGGTACTGATACAGCAACCATGTCTAATCAGTGAGGTGAATGACTGTGTGAGGTACAGATACAGAAACCATGTCTAAGCAGTGAGGTGAATGACTGTATGAGGTACAGATACTGCAGCCATGTCTAATTAGTGAGGTGAATGACTGTTTGAGGTACAGATACAGTAACCATGTCTAAGCAGTAAGGTGAATGACTGTATGAGGTACAGATACAGCAACCATGTCTAATTAGTGAGGTGAATGACTGTATGAGGTACAGATACAGCAACCATGTACAATCAGTGAGGTGAATGACTGTATGAGGTACGGATACAGCAACCATGTCTAATCAGTGAGGTAAATGACTATGAGGTACAGATACAAAAACTATATCTGAGCAGTGAGGTGAATGACTGTATGAGGTACTGATACAGCAACCATGTCTAATCAGTGAGGTGAATGACTGTATGAGGTACTGATACAGCAACAATGTCTAATTAGTGAGATGAATGACTGTATGAGGTACAGATACAACAACTATATCTAAGCAGTGAGGTGAATGACTTATGAGGTACAGATACAACAACTATATCTAAGCAGTGAGGTGAATGACTTATGAGGTACAGATACAACAACTATATCTAAGCAGTGAGGTGAATGACTATGAGGTACAGATACTGCAACCATGTCTAATCAGTGAGGTGGATGACTTGATGAGGAATTGATACAGCAACCATGTCTAATTAGTGAGGTGAATGACTTATGAGGTACTGATACAGCAACCTTGTCTAATTAGTGAGGTGAATGGCTTTATGAGGAATTGAAATGTCACCATGATCCTACTTTTCAATGAGGCTAAAAGCTAAGAGAACTGATCCAAGGCCTATCTACTGTGCTACCGCCAGCCAGCCACCAAAGCTGCTATGAGTACTAACGTCAGAATGGAACCATCTCGGACAAGATAATCACTCTACTTCTAAAGGTAAGTGCCTATGTTTATATTCCCTCCTCAACATGTGGGATATTATCACAAGGTTGGCACATGTAAGTGTGGCCTATGGATATTTAAGTGTGGCCCATGGATATTTAAGTGTGGCCTATGAATATTTAAGTGTGGCCCATGGATATTTAAGTGTGGCCCATGGATATTTAAGTGTTGGTCAAATATTTCCATACCCATGACATCTTTTGCCATCTCACGACCCATTTCACCAACTATTTCACCAGCTCTTCTTCAATGACTAGCTGAGCTGCATATTTGTTTACTTTTTGCGCGGGGTTTGATGATTTACAACTTCCGGTTTTACGACAATACGTTCTGTATTTTATTACTAACTATGGCAGCCTAAATATGTTTTAAGAATAATAGGGCAATAGTTAATGATAAACACTATTGTTTAAGTAGTCGTTTTATCAAGTTCTAAATTGTTTCAATTCCGCCAATGAGATCTTGTTTGTCCGGGTACGTTTCTGTATATTTGGGGGCCGTTCTGGAATTCAAAGATTTTCGGGTACATTTCTGTATACATAAAAGTACCGCGGATACCTTTCTATAGTACCAGATACGACAATGATCCCATCAGCGATATTAATGAGATTGTTGAAATTAAGGACTAGGGATGCCATCTTTGTATATCGGTACTTTCAAATTTGGATGATGTCATGACATGGCTTATTTTATTGAGAAATTTAGAAATGATGTCTCGTCTGCTCTAGATGGATGTCTCGTCTGCTCTAGATGGATGTCTCGTCTGCTCTAGATGGATGTCTCGTCTGCTCTAGATGGATGTCTCGTCTGCTCTAGATGGATGTCTCGTCTGCTCTAGATGGATGTCTCATCTGCTCTAGATGGATGTCTCGTCTGCTCTAGATGGATGTCTCGTCTGCTCTAGATGGATGTCTCGTCTGCTCTAGATGGATGTCTCGTCTGCTCTAGATGGATGTCTCGTCTGCTCTAGATGGATGTCTCGTCTGCTCTAGATGATGTCTCGTCTGCTCTAGATGGATGTCTCGTCTGCTCTAGATGGATGTCTCGTCTGCTCTCGATGGATGTCTCGTCTGCTCTAGATGGATGTCTCGTTCGCTCTAGATGGATGTCTCGTCTGCTCTAGATGGATGTCTCGTTCGCTCTAGATGGATGTCTCGTCTGCTCTAGATGGATGTCTCATCTGCTCTAGATGGATGTCTCGTCTGCTCTAGATGGATGTCTCGTCTGCTCTAGATGGATGTCTCGTCTGCTCTAGATGGATGTCTCGTCTGCTCTAGATGGATGTCTCGTCTGCTCTAGATGGATGTCTCGTCTGCTCTAGATGATGTCTCGTCTGCTCTAGATGGATGTCTCGTCTGCTCTAGATGGATGTCTCGTCTGCTCTAGATGGATGTCTCGTCTGCTCTCGATGGATGTCTCGTCTGCTCTAGATGGATGTCTCGTTCGCTCTAGACGGATGTCTCGTTCGCTCTAGATGGATGTCTCGTCTGCTCTAGATGGATGTCTCGTTCGCTCTAGATGGATGTCTCGTCTGCTCTAGATGGATGTCTCGTTCGCTCTAGATGGATGTCTCGTCTGCTCTAGATGGATGTCTCGTCTGCTCTAGATGGATGTCTCGTCTGCTCTAGATGGATAAATTGACTATTCTATGGACAAGTTTATTTCATGTGAAAAACAAAACAACTGAGTAAAATTGTATCAAACGTTTCGGAAATACCGTCATATAAGTATTCTTTCTGATATTATGTTCACACCAATATAGTTGAATTACTGTCATACACTATATGATATGGTTGACATTGCTCATACCTAAAATATTTATTTGGTTAAACATTTCATTTTGGATTATTTTATAAAGATGACAGATCGATAGTCCTTAAATTACATATATTACAGATCAATAGTCCTTAACTTACATATATTACAGATCAGTAGTCCTTAACTTAGATATATTATAATTCATTCCTATTAAGGCCTAAATTAAAAGATTGTTTATTTGCAGTTTGCGACCGACCCACGGCAAATCTGCCGACCCAAACAATTCTTTTCAATTTTTTTCAATTTTTAGCTCTACTGATCAGAGATCAGCAGAGCTTATGCCGTGGTGCGGCGTCCGTCGTCCGTCCGTCTGTCCGTCTGTCCGTCCGTTAACTTTTATTTGTAGCGACTACTCCTCTGAAACTACTGGATGGATATTCATAAAACTTTACAGAAATGTTGCCCATGAAGTCTAGTTGATCCTAGCAAAAATTCATGTTGATGTGAAATCCAAGATGGCCGCCAAAGCTAAAAATAGATTTTTTAAATTCAAGTTTGTAGCGACTACTTCTTGAAAACTATAAGTGATATTGATATGGGACTTTTTCTAAAATGATCAGCATGACATGATGTTGGTCCTTGTCGAAAATCGTTTTGATTTGACGTTAAACATGGCTGCCAGCGGCCATCTTTGTTTACATAGAGTTATATAATGAAAACTTGTAGCGACTACTCCTCTGAAACTACTTGACGGATTTTCATGAAACTTCACAGGAATGTTGCTCTTGATGTCTAAATGATCCTAGCAAAATTTCAGGTCGGCCGGAAATTCAAGATGGCCGCCACGGCTAAAAATAAATTTTCAAAATACAAGTTTGTAGCGACTACTTCTTGAAAACTATAAGTGATATTGATATGGGACTTTTTCTAAAATGATCAGCATGACATGATGTTGGTCCTTATCAAAAATCGTTTTGATTCGACGTTAAACGTGGCTGCCAGCGGCCATCTTTGTTTACATAGAGTTATATAGTAAAAACTTGTAGCGACTACTCCTCTGAAACTACTTGGCGGATTTTCATGAAACTTTACAGGAATGTTGCTCTTAATGTCTAATTGATCCTAGAAAAATTTCAGGTCGGCCGGAAATTCAAGATGGCCACCATGGCTAAAAATAGATTTTCAAAATACAAGTTTGTAGCGACTACTTCTTGAAAACTATAAGTGATATTGATATGGGACTTTTTCTAAAATGATCAGCATGACATGATGTTGATCCTTGTGGAAAATTATTTTGATTCGACGTTAAACATGGCTGCCAGTGGCCTACTTTGGTTACACAGAGTTATATAGTAAAAACTTGTAGCGACTACTCCTCTGAAACTACTTGACGGATGTTCATGAAACTTCACAGGAATGTTGATCTTGATGTCTAGTTGATCCTAGAAAAATTTCAGGTCGGCCGGAAATTCAAGATGGCCACCACAGCTAAAAATAGATTTAAAATAAATAAGTTTGTAGTGACTACTTCTGCAAAACTATGAGATATTGATATGGGACTTTTTCTAAAATGATCAGTATGACATGATGTTGGTCCTTGTCGAAAATCGTTTTGATTTGACGTTAAACATGGCTACCAACGGCCATCTTTGTTTACATAGAGTTATATAATGAAAACTTGTAGCGACTACTCCTCTGAAACTACTTGACGGATTTTCATGAAACTTCACAGGAATGTTGCTCTTAATGTCTAATTTATCCTAGCAAAATTTCAGGTCGGCCGGAAATTCAAGATGGCCGCCACGGTTAAAAATAGATTTTCAAAAAAACAAGTCTGTAGCGACTACTTCCTGAAATCAAAATCAATCAGTAGAGCTTCAAGGTCATTGACCTCTTTTTTTTTTTTCAAATCTTTTTTCCCCAATGTGTTCATCACACATATTGTTGGTTGTTTCAGTTATTTTGGGAAGTTTCAAAATGCTCTGATATATTAGATGCTTGGAAATTATTATGAATCTCAGCTGCTATAATAAATTGAAAGCGTCTACATGACTAATCTTGTGAGTGAGAAAAATGTGAGGATGATGTCTGCAAAAAGGACACTTGAAGAGAATATTGTTCTTTACAGTAACGTAAACTGAGAAGTGAAATTGACACAGAGTTCAATGTTTATACTTTAACAGGGCTTGACGTTAACTTTTTTTTCTACTTGCCAGAACTTGGAAATTTTATGCGTGGGAACAATATTTTGGGTAAAGTGTATATCTCTACAAATTAATAATGTTATTTTCGGGAAAGTCATTGTCTAATCCACTTGCCCGAACTAAATTTCCCACTACAGTGCTTTGTGGGGTATAGAATCACTTGGGTTAAACGTCTCATTTTAAAATGAAAGGAAAATGTTTATTTAACTTCTGATTTAGATTTATCTTTTTAGTTGTATGATAGCAAAATTTCTAAAATTATTGTCCTGAAGCTGTGATTTTTTAATAGGCATTTTTGCACCAATATTTACATAATTTCATTTTATCCTTAAAAGTGCCAAAATTGAACAAGTTACCTTAATTGATGATTGCATTTTGACTTTTGTCCCTAACATTTGTTAAAACAGCAAATATTTATTTCTGAGTTTATTGTGACAGTATGAATTTTTCGTTTCAAAAACACACTTCATTCAGGTAGTATAGAATCATTTTTTCTGAGAGGTGTTGCATGTAGTGATATATTTTGCATGGAAAAATGTCCCAAATAATTTCACAGTTGAATAAATGTATGCTTATATGACATATCTTCAAGTGTTGAAAGTTTTAAAATAATCTAAAATATATGAGCTGAGAAAATCGATTTTAAATAGGAAATGATTCTTTACAACCAATGATTCTATACACCCCAAAGCACTGTACTACTGAACATTTTACCATATATGTTTCAAATATTTCTAATGATGTGCGAATATTCAATTTATATGTTTTAGATTTATATGTTTTAGATGAAATATAAAAATAGTGTAGATTGTATGCACTGGATTTGATGTTCATATCTTGTACCAAACAAAAGGTTTTGTCATTTTAAACATTACTTCCAAAAGCTTTGAGCACTGTTTAATAGTTACTAAGTCTATTACATGATTGTATCCATAAATGAACATTTTATCAATGTTTTGCATGTTCTGTTAATATTTAACTAAACCATTTTTAAAAAAATAACTGGATAATGCGTGCCTTGCATTCCGTCGATGGGCATGCGATAATAATAAATATATGTTAAAAAAACAAATAAAAACATCAACCCACCCCTAAAAGCCATGGGTCGGAAACTGCAAACAAACAATTTCTTAATGGTGGCCTAAAGTAGCTATCACGCCAACAACAGCCAACTTTTACATGCGATTCACAAAATGAAATGGGGGCTATATAGGAATCGCGTTCTCCGTAACGTCCCGTCCCTTCACACAATTATATCCCGTCGCATAACACATTTTTAATACTTGCATATCTCAAACACTTTTGAATGGATTTTTCCCAAACTTCATGTACATCACCTATCACTGTTGCCTAATTTATAAAAGAATTATGGCCCTTTGTTTCCACTCTATATAATGACATGTTAAAGGACACTGTCCGTAAGTAAGCAGATATTGAGCATAACTAAATAACTGTCGTGACTTTTATTCACTAAAATGTATACATGAAAACATGAGCATAGACCCGAAGAAGTCTGTAGTAATACATTTATGAGTTTGAAAACATTTTTATTATTTTTAAATAATGTGGGACCCTTTTCTGCTGATCACATGAATTCCATTAGCGTTTCAGGTTTTCTACATAGTATGTATTGCGTAATGTATCGCGATGCGGTGGTACTTTTTTTTTTGTACCACTATCGAATCCATGCAATCTCGAGTATGTTAGAAACCCATTAAAAATATCTATACTTTTAATCAGCATATATACATTATTTTATAACCTAAACACCTGGATGGAGTTTTGATAAATAATTTTGTAGTGCAGTTTTTGCCGTTATTTGGCGGGTTAGTTTCTTTAAGCGCCCTTGGCTCTTAAATAAATCTTTACAGGTAGTGCATATTAAGAAACATTACGAAATTTTCCCTGTTGCCATATATGCTTGGAGAGGCTGCATGGCGAAACCCTCGTGACTGATTTTAACTAGGTACTATAAATACCCGGGTTCAAGTCTTAATCGGGACCACTGAGTTTTGTGTTCTTTAGCAAGACAATAATTGCCCTTTTCCATCAAATGTGTAAACCCGGCAGTCTCTTGTATCGGAGTCTATCCTCCCAGTACTTTACAGAACCATAGGTATCTATTATTTAGCAAGAACTACATTACACCATGTAACTAGGTACTACACGTGCTGCATTACACCATGTAACTAGGTACTATAATTGCTGCATTACACCATGTAACTAGGTACTACAAGTGCTGCATTACACCATGTAACTAGGTACTACAAGTGCTGCATTACACCATGTAACTAGGTACTACACGTGCTGCATTACACCATGTAACTAGATACTACACGTGCTGCATTACACCATGTAACTAGGTACTACAAGTGCTGCATTACACCATGTAACTAGGTACTAAAAGTACTGCATTACACCATGTAACTAGATACTACACGTGCTGCATTACACCATGTAACTGGGTACTACAAGTGCTGCATTACACCATGTAACTAGATACTACAAGTGCTGCATTACACCATGTAACTAGGTACTGCACGTGCTGCATTACACCATGTAACTAGGTACTACAAGTGCTGCATTACACCATGTAACTAGGTACTGCACGTGCTGCATTACACCATGTAACTAGGTACTACAAGTGCTGCATTACACCATGTAACTAGGTACTACAAGAGCTGCATTACACCATGTAACTAGGTACTACAAGTGCTGCATTACACCATGTAACTAGGTACTACACGTGCTGCATTACACCATGTAACTAGGTACTACAAGTGCTGCATTACACCATGTAACTAGGTACTACAAGTGCTGCATTACACCATGTAACTAGGTACTAAAAGTACTGCATTACACCATGTAACTAGGTACTACAAGTGCTGCATTACACCATGTAACTAGGTACTACAAGAGCTGCATTACACCATGTAACTAGGTACTACAAGTGCTGCATTACACCATGTAACTAGGTACTACAAGTGCTGCATTACACCATGTAACTAGGTACTAAAAGTACTGCATTACACCATGTAACTAGGTACTACAAGTGCTGCATTACACCATGTAACTAGGTACTATAAGTACTGCATTACACCATGTAACTAGGTACTACACGTGCTGCATTACACCATGTAACTAGGTACTACAAGAGCTGCATTACACCATGTAACTAGGTACTACAAGTGCTGCATTACACCATGTAACTAGGTACTACACGTGCTGCATTACACCATGTAACTAGGTACTACAAGTGCTGCATTACACCATGTAACTAGGTACTAAAAGTACTGCATTACACCATGTAACTAGGTACTACAAGTGCTGCATTACACCATGTAACTAGGTACTACAAGAGCTGCATTACACCATGTAACTAGGTACTACAAGTGCTGCATTACACCATGTAACTAGGTACTACAAGTGCTGCATTACACCATGTAACTAGGTACTAAAAGTACTGCATTACACCATGTAACTAGGTACTACAAGTGCTGCATTACACCATGTAACTAGGTACTATAAGTACTGCATTACACCATGTAACTAGGTACTACACGTGCTGCATTACACCATGTAACTAGGTACTAAAAGTACTGCATTACACCATGTAAAAGAAAAAACATTCTAGGTAAAATTAATAGGGTGTTTATTAATACCCCCTTTACACAGATGTGGCGATCGTTGAGCGCTCAAAAATTGGCCAGATCTCTTGACAAACTTTCAATGAACGCCCAGTGATCGCCAACATATCGCAATGATCTCTCAATGATCCTCCAGTGATCTCTACGGTCGCCACGGACTCCTCATAGTTTTGATCCAGTCCAAAACTATGAGGAGATCGATCACCAAGGTAAGCGATCTCTCAACGAATGCTCAAGGAGCGCTCAACGATCTCATCTGTCTCCCAATGATCGCTCAGCGATCATTCAATGAGCGCTCAATGATCGCCAAGGTCGCTCAATGATCTCTATAGATCGCCATTAAAGTTGCCGAAAATTGAATTTTTGATCGCTCAATGAACACAGAAGCGACTTGTTCGAGGTTATAGGAGATTGTAGAGAGATCGTGCCAATTTTTTATCGCTCAACTATCACCTTCTGTGTAAAGAGGCCTTAACAAATCCTAAAGCATGGTGGACAAATACAAATTCTGATTTACTCTACACTTATTTTGTGCTCTGGTTTCAGTTTCCGTGTACATTTCACTTTAAAAATGACCCACCAAATATCTTAATATTTTTTACTTTTTGTTTTATGAAAAATCACTTATCTTCAGTAAGAAAGCAAATAACAAATAAAAGTGTAAAAAAAACTCAATCCCCTCCAAGGTTTTAGTCTTCTGAAAATACTGAGCCCAAATAGTGCAAGTTTGGACATGGGATCAAAACCTATTGTTTAGCATTAAGGCTTGCCTTTTGTACACAGTACACAAAACAATGGTCCAGACAACAAAGGAAGAGGTAGTGTTTTGTCCTGTGGTACTGACACATCACACAGATACTGCAGATATTACACAAGGCACCTGACAGCAGTAGATTGACAGATGAAATGTAATTTGTTCTATTTATAGCCAGTCAATCAGTTGGGGTTTCAGTGTACATGTCAATTTCATTTTCTTTTGCTACTGTATGCACCTGAAAATGGTTACAAAATACAGTGTTGTTTTCTGTAAATCTCTTACACAATAAGAAATATGTAAAAGTCTCCTTTGTAAACTCTTGTACCGAATCTTTAGGGACATATATATCTAATATTGCTTGTTGACTAGATCTGTATAAATTGTATGTGCCTGTTTAAAGGGACACAGTCCATAAGTAAAGCATATATTAAGCATAAGCAAATAAATGTTGGAATGAGAATCGACCCAAATAAGTCTGTAGTAATTAAAATTTGTTATTTTGAAGAAAAAAAAGATTTTATTTATTTATTTATTGTTTGTAAACATTGCTAGGACTGCAATATGTTGGTCACGTGATATCAGTTAGCGCATTTGATTTGATTACAGTAAGTCTTGCATCACATAATTGTCCCATGTAGCTCAATCGGGAGGCATCACATGATTGTCCCGTGTAGCTCAATCGGGAGGCATCGCATGATTGTCCCGTGTAGCTCAATCAGGGAGGCATCACATGATTGTCCCGTGTAGCTCAATCGGGGAGGCATCACATGATTGTCCCGTGTAGCTCAGTCAGGAGGCATCACATGATTGTCCCATGTAGCTCAATCGGGAGGCATCACATGATTGTCCTGTGTAGTTCAGTCAGGAGGCATCACATGATTGTCCCATGTAGCTCAGTCAGGAGACATCACATAATTGTCCCGTGTAGCTCAATCGGGAGGCATCACATGATTGTCCCGTGTAGCTCAATCAGGAGGCATCACATGATTGTCCTGTGTAGCTCAATCGGGAGGCATCACATGATTGTCCCGTGCAGCTCAATCGGGAGGCATCACATGATTGTCCCGTGCAGCTCAGTCGGGAGGCATCACATGATTGTTCCGTGCAGCTCAATCGGGAGGCATCACATGATTGTTCCGTGCAGCTCAATTGGGAGGCATCACATGATTGTCCCGTGTAGCTCAATCGGAGCAAGTCTAATTTTAGTGTGGGCATGTTTGCTGACATTTCCTTTGTATTTGCACAGTTGTAAATCATTTAATTGAAAAAAAGCACCTGTCGGTATGACTGATGTACTCCAACTACCAGTTATCGGAAGTTAAGAGTACTGATGAAATGGACATGCTACAAAACAAATAGTGTATGGTTTAATCTCCTTGGTTGATTCAAACACCTCAATAGGAATAGCCCCATCTCAGTGCTTAAATCCACCATTTCTATATTACTTGGCACACACACATGTTTAACATAATTATACTCCTCAAAATAAGTCAAGGACCGCAAGAATCTTTCTCCATGAAATTGACTGCATATATATAAACTGGACATGTCTTCTGCATCAGATGAAAGAACAAAATGTTGATTTACATTCTTCTTTTTAGAATTATCAAAAATCTCGGATTCTTTTTAAACCATTGGAGATTTTGATAATTTCTAAAAATCATTAATTTGCCCAAAAACAGCAATACTAAAAGTTTTAATATATTTTGTCAATTTATTCATTACGTTTAATATCCCTACCAATGGAACTATGGACGCGAAATTTTAATTTCCCCCGAAAATGACTTAACCTTTGACAGTTTAAATGCATACACCAAACAGTTTTGAAAAAACGCTGATTTTTTATCCCATCCAAATGGAAGTACATTTTCAAGACCTAGTTGCATATTTGGCACTGCACGCTTATCTGTAGAAAATGGTGACAGATGTTTATTAACAAATCAATAGTCTTGAAAATAATATGAAAAAGTATTTTATTGAAATTTCAAAATCTGAATTTTCAAATTATTATTTTTTCGTGTAAAATATTCCTAAAGAATACAGAAACACGAAACAGTTTCCATTTTTGGAATGCAATGTGTATTTAAACTTGTGCTATGAATTGATGCAAACTTTAATCTTATTGAAATAAAGATGGAATGGTCCTTAACTTATTTTGAGGAGTATATATTTTGTGACTGATAGTTTTTTTGGTAACCATACTATGTGTATTTATATGAAACACTCCAGTCAACCAGGGAAATGTCAGGGAGAATTTATATTATCTTCTGTGTGGGAACCCTGTATAGATCAGTTTCCTTTAAATCCAGTATTTTTAGATCACAGAAGGCCCAAGGTGATCTATTGGGATCACTCTTCGTCTATGGTCCTTTATCAAGTTTGTTCAAAAGGTGACCATGGGGTCGTTCGTCTGTCGTCGTCATCGTTAACTTTTATTTCAAACGACTTCTCCTCAAAAACCGCATGACCAATTTTAACCAAACTTCAAATGTATGATCCTTAGATGAATGCTTTTTAGATTTTTCAAATAAGGTCAGTGCGACATCCAATATGGCCGGCATTACCATATATGGTCGATTTCGACAGTTTTTCTTTTAAGCTGATCGCCAATGCCTATAGTCTTATCAAGTTTAATGGTGACCTTTGGGTATATTTTGGCCCCCGCCCCAGGTGTCACAGTTTTACATAGATTTATATAGGTGGGGGAAAAAAATCTTCTCTGAAACTGCAAGAGCCATAAGATTATGGTCCTCAGTTTGTTCAAATGGTGACCCTGATGTCAAATTTGGCCCCACCCTGGGACTTGTATTGGAAAAAAAATTCAAAAAAATCTCCATCTCTGAAACTACAAGAGCCAGAGGTTTAATATTTTGCATTTGCTATAAGCTTATGATCCTCTACCAAGTTTGTTCAAATGGTGACCCTGGTGTCAAATTTCAATAATGTGCCAGTACTCAGGTGGTCTACCAGGTTTGTTCAAATGGTGTCCCAGGTGTCAGATTTCAATAATGTGCCAGTACTCAGGTGGTCTACTAAGTTTGTTCAAATGGTGACCCTGGTGTCAAATTTCAATAATGTGCCAGTACTCAGGTGGTCGATTTAGGGCCATTTTGGCACTCTTGTTTAAACGTTTTCAGAAATTGGTGACAATTCCAGTGAACAATAAAGACGAAACAATGATTCGGTCTTCATTTGCATATTTATTAAACTACTGTATTATGGTAAAAAATGGTGGCTTTATCGCAAGTTATGTGATAACATTATTTATAGATGTCATCATCAAAAACATGCTTGATATTGTGTTGTCACAAATCACTAGAAACTTTTTTCCATGGATATTTTCAAGTATAAACAATGTAATCCCAATTTTGTTTGGCAAGTCAAAACTTCTCTACTGGCAGATACATTTGGAGATTGAAGAACCAGTATAAATATCTGCATCCACCTAATAAAAACAACTGGTGACTTAGTGGTAGATTATCCACCTAATAAAAACAACTGGTGACTTAGTGGTAGATTATCCACCTAATAAAAACAACTGGTGACTTAGTGATAGAGCATCCACCTAATAAAAATAACCAGTGACTTAGTGGTAGATTATCCACCTAATAAAAACAACCGGTGACTTAGTGGTAGATTATCCACCAAATAAAAACAACTGGTGTCTCAGTGGTAGATTATCCACCTAATAAAAACAACTGGTGACTTAGTGGTAGATTATCCACCTAATAAAAACAACTGGTGACTTAGTGGTAGATTATCCACCTAATAAAAACAACTGGTGACTTAGTGGTAGATTATCCACCTAATAAAAACAACCAGTGACTTAGTGATAGAGCATCCACCTAATAAAAACAACCAGTGACTTAGTGGTAGATTATCCACCTAATAAAAACAACTGGTGACTTAGTGGTAGATTATCCACCTAATAAAAACAACTGGTGACTTAGTGGTAGATTATCCACCTAATAAAAACAACTGGTGACTTAGTGGTAGATTATCCACCTAATAAAAACAACTGGTGACTTAGTGATACAGCATCCACCCAATAAAAACAACCAGTAACTTAGTGATAGAGTATCCACCTAATAAAAACAACCAGTGACTTAGTATTAGAGCATCCACCTAATAAAAACAACTGGTGACTTAGTGGTAGAGCATCCACCTAATAAAAACAACCAGTGACTTAGTGATAGAGTATCCACCTAATGAAAACAACTGGTGACTCACTTGGTTTTAGAAGCACACGAGACAGCACACGATCTCACTTTCCGCATTGCATTTTTTGTATTTTTATTTAAAATCAAATTAAATAACATTCAATAATCAAATTATATTCATGACTATGTTTGCGTTTTTCTGCATTCCAGATTTTGACGGAGGTGGAACATTAATGCTAGTGTCTGACTTAAGTCCAACATGGTCAGCGATTTATTGTGGCTGCACGGCGCCCAGGACCAACATGAAGTCAGCGATTTATTGTGGCTGCACGGTGCCAAGGACCAGAGGCTGGTACTTCATCGTATAGGCTGAACATCTTGGAAACGTATGTACATTTGTATGCAGTCTGCTCTCTCCAACCCTGTCTGCGTTTTTGCTCCTTTTTCATATTCCAGCTTAGGAAACCATTGCAGGTTGGAGAGAGCTGCCTGTGTTCTGTGAAGACTGCATTTGCCATCCACATTTCTGCATTTTTTTTTCAATGTTTATTATAGTCGATACGTCTCTATTTCCAACCTGAAGTTAAAAAAAAGAAATTATAAACGGACTGCAAATTTTTTTTATTCTCCAAAGGATGCTTCATGAGAAAGGATATCAAAGAGATAAAATGGTAAATAAACTGGATATCAAAGGATATCAATCAGTGAGTGAGTGATGAGTGAGCGATCAAATGATATCAAATGGTATATCTACTTTTGCATGCCCCGAAACAGTGGTGCCTTTCTTAAATTGTGATAGTACAACTGGCTTTTTTACTTTGGAAAACCATGACTGCTCTGCAAGTTGTTATGTATTCTGGAAACCATGGTGTGCATCATCACACACATACTTTTGTTGATTTAGCACATTTTGGCGTAAAAAAAGCACACTAATACACCAAATGACTGATGATATCATCAGATCTCCTTGACGTCACCTGATGTCGTGATAGACGTCACCTGACGTCGTGTCAACACATGCACTTCTTTTAAATGAGGCTTGTTGGATAAAACTTGCCTTGAAAATTATGCCAATCTTTGAGGTTTGTGCTTCAATTTCATTATATTTATTATTACTGGCTTGTATACATGTGGCATGTAAATAGTCCCTTAATTTGACCTATATAGGGGTATACCTTTAGTAAATGACCGAATTGACCTGCAGCACGAGTGAAGGGTCATGAAAATTTAAAATGAAAACGCTATGACAATAATTGAAGTTTTAGATGTGTAACATGTTAGCTAAGATGGGTGCATTTATTGGGAATGAAAGTTTTGCACAAAACTTTTTTTTTCATGTTTTGGTAAAATTAACTGCAAATGAGATTTCGGCCATTTTGACATGAATGTAAACAGAGACCAGGCAAGTGACTTTGCTTAGGGAAAAGGGTGGCTATTTTATGGATTTTAATGATTTGTCATGAAAATTGCTTGGAAATAACAGCCAGAACTTGGACATTTGTTTAGGTGTGTCAGTAACCAGCTGTCACCTCAATCAGCCATCTATGGGAAGTTAATTAGTGGTCCAAACCTAAAATGAGTCTAGTTGGGAGTAGAGTGTGTCTACAGCATGGTAGTTGAGTTTGTTGATACTATATACAGTTGAGAATTGATCTCATATAAAGGTTGAGGATTGATCTCATAAAGTTGAACATTGAGCTCATATAAAGTTGATAATTTATTTTGTATATAGTTCAGGATTGATCTCATATACAGTTGAGCATTGAGCTCATATACAGTTGAGCATTGAGCTCATAAAGTTGAGCATTGAGCTCATATACAGTTCAGGATTGATCTCATATACAGTTGAGCATTGAACTCCTATAAAGTTGAGCATTGAGCTCATAATGTTGAGCATTGAGCTCATATAAAGTTGAGCATTGAGCTCATATAAAGTTGAGCATTGAGCTCATATACAGTTCAGGATTGATCTCATATACAGTTGAGCATTGAGCTCATATACAGTTCAGGATTGATCACATATACAGTTGAGCATTGAACTCATATAAAGTTGTGCATTGAGCTCATAAAGTTGAGCATTGAGCTCATATAAAGTTGAGCATTGAGCTCATATACAGTTCAGGATTGATCTCATATACAGTTGAACATTGATCACATATACAGTTGAGCATTGAGCTCATATAAAGTTGTGCATTGAGCTCATAAACTTGAGCATTGATCTCATATAAAGTTGAGCATTGAGCTCATATACAGTTGAGCATTGATCTCATATACAGTTGAGCATTGAGCTCATATACAGTTGAGCATTGAGCTCATATAAAGTTGAGCATTGATCTCATATAAAGTTGAGCATTGATCTCATATAGAGTTGAGCATTGAGCTCATATACAGTTGAGCATTGAGTTCATATACAGTTGAGCATTGATCTCATATACAATTGAGCATTGAGTTCATATACAGTTGAGCATTGAGCTCATATACAGTTGAGCATTGAGCTCATATAAAGTTGAACATTGAGCTCATATACAGTTGAGCATTGAGCTCATATACAGTTGAGCATTGAGCTCATATAGAGTTGAGCATTGAGCTCATATACAGTTGAGCATTGAGCTCATATAGAGTTGAGCATTGAGCTCATATACAGTTGAGCATTGAGCTCATATACAGTTGAGCATTGGGCTCATATACAGTTGAGCATTGAGCTCATATATAAACTTTGCATCGTTAACTGTCAAACACATCTTGTTGGAATGTAGACTTTGATCCTATGCGTCAAAGGTACTACAATGTTAATACTATGAAAGAGTTATTTGATACTATAGATTTTAGTCTTGTTTTAGATTTCCTGAAAGAAATCAGGCTATATAAATCATTATAATAATCAGACTTTATAAATCATTATAATATGTTCTTATATATATTTACTTGTTTATGCACCCGTTGATGGGCATTTGTTGATTTACACTTATACATTGTTTATATTACTACCATAACATCCCTTATTTATAAATAGTTTTATCTTTATATATCTACATTAATTTTTATTTACTACTTCATTTCTTCATCTTTCATCAGTTTTTGTGCACCTATTTTTGTGTCAACATGCCGTAAAACACCATTCATTTATTCATATAAAGTTGAGCATTGAGCTCATAAGATGAGCATTGATCTCGGTGTAAGATCAATGACCTCACTGCTACAAGTGACCTCGCTGCTACTAGTAACCGCAATGCTACAAGTGACCTCAATGCTACAAGTGACCTCACTGTTACAAGTGAGCTCAATGCTACAAGTGACCTCACTGCTACAAGTGACCTCACTGATACAAGTGACCTCACTGCTACAAGTGACCTCACTGCTACAAGTGACCTCAGTGCTACAAATGACCTCAATGCTACAAGTGACCGCAATGCTACAAGTGAGCTCAGTGCTACAAGAGAGCTCAATGCTACAAGTGACCTCACTGCTACAAGTTAGCTCACTGATACAATATCAATGCTACAAGTGACCTCACTGCTACAAGTGACCTCACTGCTACAAGTAACTGCAATGCTACAAGTGACCTCAATGCTACAAGTAACCTTACTGCTACAAGTGAGCTCAATGCTACAAGTGAGCTCACTGCTACAAGTGACCTCACTACTACAATTGAGCTCAATGCTACAAGTTAGCTCACTGCTACAATATCAATGCAACAAGTGAGCTCATAAAGTTGAGCATTGATCTCAGTGTGAGCTCAATGAGCTCATTTCTTCAAGTGACTTCACTGCTACAAGTGACCTCACTGCTACAAGTGACCTCACTGCTACAAGTGACCTCACTGCTACAAGTGACTTCACTGCTACAAATGAGCTCACTGCTACAAGTGTGCTCACTGCTACAAGTGACCTCACTGCTACAAGTGACCTCACTGCTACAAGTGACTTCACTGCTACAAATGAGCTCACTGCTACAAGTGTGCTCACTGCTACAAGTGAGCTCACTGCTACAAGTGACTTCACTGCTACAAATGAGCTCACTGCTACAAGTGTGCTCACTGCTACAAGTGACCTCACTGCAGCAAGTGATCTCACTGTTACAAGTGAGTTCAATGCTACAAGTGACCTCACTGCAACAAGTGAACTCACTGTTACAAGTGACTTCACTGCTACAAATAAGCTCACTGCTACAAGTCTGCTCACTAGTAGTGAGTTCACTACTACAAGTGAGCTCACTGCTACAAGTGAGCTCACTACTACAAGTGACTTCACTGTTACAAATGAGCTCACTGCTACAAGAGTGCTCACTGCTACAAGTGACCTCACTGCAACAAGTGATCTCACTGTTAAAGGTGAGTTCAATGCTACAAGTGACCTCACTGCAACAAGTGAGCTCACTGCTACAAGTGAGTTCACTGCTACATGTGACTTTACTGCTACAAGTGAGCTCACTGCTACAAGTGGCCTTACTGCAACAAGTGAGTTCAATGCTACAAGTGACCGCAATGCAACCAGTGACCTCACATTTTTACAAAGGGTGTACACTTGTACTTAGAAACGCATTGAATCACACACCAAAAAGAACAAGAGATAACGTCTACAATGCTAACAGTATATCAATAAAATAACGCTATTGACCAACTGACTATATAGACCAGTGTTGATCAACTCACTATAATTATAGACCAGTATTGATCAGCTGACTATATAGACCAGTGTTGATCAAATGACTATATAGACCATGCAGTGTTGATCAACTGACTGTATAAACCAGTGTTGATCAAGTGACTGTATAAGCCAGTGTTGATCAAGTGACTGTATAAACCAGTGTTGATCAACTGACTGTATAAACCAGTGTTGATCAACTGACTGTATAAACCAGTGTTGATCAAGTGACTGTATAAACCAGTGTTGATCAACTGACTGTATAAACCAGTGTTAATCAAGTGACTGTATAAGCCAGTGTTGATCAAGTGACTGTATAAACCAGTGTTGATCAACTGACTGTATAAATCAGCAGTGTATTAGCCAGCCAACCGTGCAGCCGTCATTTGCACAGCCGTTTTTGAAAAATCGCGGCCAATATTTGAGGGAGTGGGTGGGGTAAAATAAAATTATTTTTTTTGCTCAACAACACTTCCAAACTCTTACTTTCTCAATATTGTTATGTTTTGTATACATTTATAGAAGAAATATGACCTAAAATGTATTTTTTTCCACCTTTATCTGTAAAAATAAATTACCCCAGAGACACCCACTTGTCGCGAATTGGCGCGTAACGCGTGTTAGCAACTTACTTTGCACACCCTGTTTGCATATTTGCACACCCAGTTCTTGAATTTCTGCCTAATACACTGTAAACCAGTGTTGATCAAGTGACTGTATAAATCAGTGTTGATCAACTGACTGTATAAACCAGTGTTGATCAACTGACTATAAACCAGTGTTGATCTGACTATAAACCACTGTTGATCAACTGACTATATAGACCAGTAATGATCAACTGACTATATAGACCAGTGTTGATCAATTGACTGTATAGACCAGTGTTGATCAAGTGACTGTATAAACCAGTGTTGATCAAGTGACTGTATAAACCAGTGTTGAGATCAAGTGACTGTATAAACCAGTGTTGAGATCAAGTGACTGTATAAACCAGTGTTGAGATCAAGTGACTGTATAAACCAGTGTTGAGATCAAGTGACTGTATAAACCAGTGTTGATCAAGTGACTGTATAAACCAGTGTTGATCAACTGACTATATAGCCCAGTGTTTATCAACTGACTATATAGACCAGTGTTTATCAACTGACTATATAGACCAGTGTTTATCAACTGACTATATAGACCAGTGTTTATCAACTGACTATAGAGACCAGTGTTTATCAACCGACAATATAGACCAGTGTTTATCAACTGACTATATAGACCAGTGTTTATCAACTGACTATATAAACCAGTAATGATCAACTGACTATATAGACCAGTGTTTATCAACTGACTGTATAGATCAGTAATGATCGACTGACTATATAAACCAGTGTTGATCAACTGACTATATAAACCTGTGTTGATGGACTGACTATATAAACCTGTGTTAATCAACTGACTATATAGACTATTGTTGATCAGCTGACTATAAACCAGTGTTGATCAACTGACTATATAGACCAGTGTTGATCAACTGACTATATAGACCAGTAATGATCAACTGACTATATAGACCAGTGTTGATCAATTGACTGTATAGACCAGTGTTGATCAACTGACTATATAAACCAGTGTTGATCAAGTGACTATAAACCAGTGTTGATCAAGTGACTGTATAAACCAGTGTTGATCAAGTGACTTTATTAACCAGTGTTGATCAACTGACTGTATAAACCAGTGTTGATCAACTGACTATATAAACCAGTGTTGATCAACTGACTGTATAAACCAGTGTTGATCAAGTGACTGTATAAACCAGTGTTGATCAAGTGACTATATAGACCCGTAATGATCAACTGACATAATATAGACCAGTATTAGTCAACTGACTATATAGACCAGTAATGATCAACTGACTGTATAGATCAGTGTTGATCAACTGACTATATAGACCAGTAATGATCAACTGACTGTATAGACCAGTAATGATCGACTGACTGTATAAACCAGTGTTGATCGACTGACTGTATAAACCAGTGTTGATCGACTGACTATATAGACCTCTGACTACATAGACCTTTGTTGATTGACTGACTATATAGACCAGTCTTGATCGACTGACTATAGACCAGTGTTGATCGACTGACTGTATAGACCAGTGTTGATCGTCTGACTGTATAGACCAGTGTTGATCGACTGACTGTTTAGACTAGTGTTGATCGACTGACTGTATAAACCAGTGTTGATCAACTGACTGTATAAACCAGTGTTGATCAACTGACTGTATAATCCGGTGTTGATCAACTAACTGCAGGGCATGAAAATTCCACTTGTCCGCTTGTATTGATGAGTGAAATTCGAATCCGGACGAGTGAAACCCATGAATCGGTCGTCCGAGAGGACGAGTAACATTTCAGTAGAAAACAGCAACAAATAAAATAGTTCTTACATAGTTTATTAAGCGATTAAATGCAATAAATAGTCGCAACATTGTTTATTCAGCGATAAAATGCAATTTAAGTCAACCGGATATTGGGAAATTGACGCATTTCCGTTTTGGGTCATTCTAAAATGCGGCTCCATTTCTAATTTCACGGAGCGCGAACATTACGGTGTTTGATGTTTGAAAATAACACTTTCACGGGGGAATACTTTAAGGGCATTTGCCACCTTTAAGGTGACTATGACCAGGGTCTTCATGAAGGGGAATTGCAAAAAGTATGCTGTTTTCCTGTATTGGAGTTTAACATTTTCTAATATATATATATTTTTTAGCTCGACAGATCAGAGATCAGCAGAGCTTATGCCGTGGTGTGGCGTCCGTCGTCCGTCTGTCCGTCCGTCCGTCCGTCCGTCTGTCCGTAAACTTTTATTTGTAGCGACTACTCGTCTCAAACTACTGGATGGATATTCATGAAAATTTACAGAAATGTTGCCCATGAAGTCTAGTTGATCCTAGCAAAAATTGATGTTGATGTGAAATAAAAGGTGGTCGCCAAAGCTAAAAATAGATTTTTAAAATACAAGTTTGTAGCGACTACTTCTTGAAAACTATAAGTGATATTGATATGGGACTATTTCTAAAATGATCAGCATGACATGATGTTGGTCCTTGTCAAAAATCGTTTTGATTCGACGTTAAACATGGCTGCCAGTGGCCATCTTTGTTTACATAGAGTTATATAGTAAAAACTTGTAACGACTACTCCTCTGAAACATCTTGGCAGATTTTCATGAAACTTTACAGGAATGTTGCTCATGATGTCTAATTGATCCTAGCAAAATATCAGATTGGCCAGAAATTCAAGATGGCCACCACAGCTAAAAATAGATTTTTAAAAAATAAGTTTGTAGCGACTACTTCTTGAAAACTATAAGTGATATTGATATGGGACTTTTTCTAAAATGATCAGCATGACATGATGTTGATCCGAGTCGAATATTATTTTGATTCGACATTAAACATGGCTGCCAGTGGCCATCTTTGTTTACATAGAATTATATAGTAAAAACTTGTAGCGACTACTCCTCTGAAACAACTTGATGAATGTTCATGAATCTTCACAGGAATGTTGCTCTTGATGTCTAGTTGATCCTAGAATTTTTTTAGGCTGGCCGGAAATTCAAAATGGCCACCACAGCTAAAAATAGATTTAAAATAAATAAATTTGTAGCAACTACTTCTTGAAAACTGTATTGATATGGGACCTTTTCTAAAATGATCAGCATGACATGATGTTGATCCTTGTCGAAATGCATTTCAATGCGACTTTAAACATGGCCGCTAGTGGCCATCTTTGTTTACATAAATTTATATCTAGTAAAAACTTGTTGCGACTACTCTGAAACTACAAGATGAATTTTTATGAAACTTCACAGGAATGTTGCTCTTGATGTATAATTGATCCCAGAATTTTTTTAGGTCGGCCGAAAATTCAAGATGGCCACCATGGCTAAAAACAGATTTTTTTTTAAAAAGTTTGTAGCGACTACTTCTTGAAAACTGTAAGTGATATTGATATGGGCCTTTTTCTAAAATGATCAGCATGACATGATGTTGATCCTTGTCGAAAATTATTTTCAATAAAAATTAAACCTGGGCACCAGTGGCCATCATTGTTTACATAGAGTTTGTATAGTAAAAATTTGTAGTGACTACTCCTCTGAAACTACTAGACAGATTTTCATGAAACTTCACAGGAATATTGCTCTTGATATCTAGTTAATCCTAGCACAATTTCAGGTCGGCTGAAAATTCAAGATGGCCACCACGGATAAACATAGATATTTTAAAACAAGTTTGTAGAGATGATCAGCATGACAAGATTTTGATCCTTGTCGAAAATTATTTTGATTCGACATTAAACAAAAAACTACTTGACGGATCTTTATGAAACTTCACAGGAATGCTGACCTAGCTATCAAAATCTTTCAGTAGAGCTTCAAGGTCCTTGACCTCTTGTTTAAGAAGTGAATTTTTCACAGGAAAAGGGGAAAATATATACCATGTCAGAGTATCTGTAATGACCATATCAGACTGTTGTGAACTATAGAATATGAATATAGTCATCTATGATACTGGTCAAAGTTTCATAATTTTCATTGATTTCTATATAAAGAAAAAAAAAACACATTCCCTTTATTTGTTTTATTTATATATAATAGTGTTAAATGATGGTATCTGACTACTTCGACTTATGAACTTTTACAATCAGAGCAGGACGAGTAAACATCCTATAAGGATGAGTAACATGTCAATGCCACTCATCCTACAGGACAAGTATACAGTAAAATATATTTCGTCCCCTGGGCTGTATAAACCAGTGTTGATCAAGTGACTGTAAAAACCAGTGTTGATCAGGTGACTATATAGACTAGTAATGATCAACTGACTATATTGACTATATAGACCTGTGTTGATCGACTAACTATATAGACCAGTGTTGGTCAACTGACTATATAGAAGAGTTGATCAACTGACTATATAGACCAGTGTTGATCAACTGACTATATAAACCAGTGTTGATCAACTGACTGTATAAACCAGTGTTGATCAAGTGACTGTATAAACCAGTGTTGATCAACGGACTATATAAACCAGTGTTGATCAGCTGACTGTATAAACCAGTGTTGATTAACTGACTGCATAAACCAGTGCTGATCAAGTGACTGTATAAACCAGTGTTGATCAACTGACTGTATAAACCAGTGTTGATCAAGTGACTGTATAGACCAGTAATGATCAACTGACTATATAAACCAGTGTTGGTTGATCGACTGACTATATAAACCAGTGATGATCGACTGACTATATAAACCAGTGTTGATCAACTGACTGTATAGACCAGTGTTGATCAAGTGACTGTATAAACCAGTGTTGATCAAGTGACTGTATAAACCAGTGTTGATCGACTGACTGTATAAACCAGTGTTGATCAACTGACTATAAACCAGTGTTGATCAACTGACTGTATAAACCAGTGTTGATCAACTGACTGTATAAACCAGTGTTGATCAACTGACTGTATAGTGACTGTATGAACCAGTGTTGATCAACTGACTGTATTGTATGCGTCTATAATCGTTTATGTGTTCAAAATATTTTATGCCCCTATAAAGCCAGTCTCTATGAAATATTGGTGACTGTATAAACCAGTCGTTTAGTTTTATGTTCGAGCTATTCCATATTATACTTTTGCTTACTGTTTTAACTTCAGCATGTTTATTTATTTTTTCCCATGCACTAAGTATATTTTGTTAAAAAAAAAAAAAATTGAACATTTTTTGGATATCGTTTTGATAATGTTGCATTCAAAAATTGTATTTCCTCCATATTTTTCTAATTCATATAAATATATTTGTTTCCATTGACTGGCTGTATTGTCCATTAACCTTTTTATCCAGCTGGCTTTAATAAGAGAGTAAATAAATTTCTGTATATCAATCATTTTAATACCCCCATTTTTGTAATCTTGTATAAGTGTGGTTTTTAGCTCGACAGATCAGAGATCAGCAGAGCTTATGCCGTGGTGCGGCGTCCTTCGTCCGTCCGTCTGTCCGTCCGTCTGTCTGTCCGTAAACTTTTATTTGTAGTGACTACTTCTCTGAAACTACTGGATGGATATTCATGAAACTTTACAGAAATGTTGCCCATGAAGTCTAGTTGGTCCTAGCAAAAATTCATGTTGATGTCAAATCCAAGATGGCCGCCAAATCTAAAAATAGGTTTTTAAAAAACAAGTTTGTAGCGACTACTTCTTGAAAACTCTAAGGGATATTGATAAGGGACTTTTTCTAAAATGATCAGCATGACATGATGTTGGTCCTTGTCGAAAATCGTTTTGATTCGACGTTAAACATGGCTGCCTCTTTGTTTACATAGAGTTATATAATGAAAACTTGTAGCGACTACTTCTCTGAAACTACTTGACGGATTTTCATGAAACTTCACAGGAATGTTGCTCTTGATGTCTTATTGATCCTAGCAAAATTTTAGGTCGGCCGGAAAATCAAGATAGCCGCCACGGCTAAAAATAGATTTTTAAAAAATAAGTTTGTAGCGACTACTTCTTGAAAACTATAAGAGATATTGATATGGGACTTTTTCTAAAATGATCAGTATGACATGATGGTTATCCGAGTCGAACATTATTTTGATTCGATGTTAAACATGGCTGCCAGTGGCCATCTTTGTTTACATAGAGTTATATAAGGAAAACTTGTAGCGACTACTCCTCTGAAACTACTTGACGGATTTTCATGAAACTTCACGCGAATGTTGCTCTTGATGTCTAATTGATCCTAGCAAAATTTCAGGTCGGCCGGAAATTCAGGATGGCCGCCATGGCTAAAAATAGATTTGCAAAAAACAAGTTTGTAGTGACTACTTCCTGAAATCAAAATCAATCAGTAGAGCTTCAAGGTCATTGACCTCTTGTTTTAATTTTGCTTGGTTTATTGTCCCAAAGAAATTTGAACATAATATCGTTTATTTCTTTAATTGTTTCGTTTGGTGGATCGGGTAGGACGGTTAGTGGATATATTAACCTTGGAAGAGCAAAAGTTTTTAAAACAGTAATTTTTCCAAGTAGTGTTAATTTTCTATGCTGCCAATTTTTTTAACAATTTTTGAACTGTACTAGTTTAGGTTCCAGATTAAGTTTAAAAACATCAATCTTGTTTGTATTGAAAACCATTCCAAGAGCTTTTGCTTTTTCAGATGACCATGTAAACTTTTGATTTTCTAAAATTGTATTTGACTATTTTTCAGTGTACCTACTCTTAAAACACTGCATTTTGAGGTGTTGAGTTTCAAACCAGATATATTTCCAAAAAAATCCAAAGTATGAATTAGTTTCTCAAATGACTGTTTTAATCCATCAGTTAAGAAAGTTGCATCATCAGAAAATAATGTTTTTAATCTCAATGTCTGCTACAGTAATGCCTTTTACCCAATTTGTGCTGACAAACATTCTGAATCAAGATGGGCGAATCCTTAACATGCCTTACAAATTGATTAAATATTCACCTTTGTAGCACGATGTGCTAAAGTACATATCAGCACAGAAATACAATTACTCACATGTATGAGATGCGTTTGCATTATTGTGCAATACAACACAGATAAACTGTTCATTGCTACCATGTGTAATTATAAGATTGCATTATCAAAGTGAAAAAAATCAAAGAAACTATTCATTACTACCTTACCATGTGCAATTACTAAAACAATATCCGTTCCGGCAGCGAATAAACAGATACGGTGATAGTGGGCATCCCTGTCGAACACATTGTTTAATCGAGAAAAAATCTGTTATGTGTCCATTATTAATGACACTCTTTTATCGTCGTTGTAAATATCTCTATCCATTTAATATACAATTATCTCCAAAGTTAAAGTGTCTTAAGGTATAAATTAAAAATATATGATTTATGCTATCAAATGCTTTCTCGAAATCGGAAAATAATAGCAGACCAGGAACATTGTGTTCTTCAACTGACTGTATAAACCAGTGTTGATCAACTGACTGTATAAACCAGTGTTGATCAAGTGACTATATAAACCAGTGTTGATCAAGTGACTATATAAACCAGTGTTGATCAAGTGACTATATAAACCAGTGTTGATCAAGTGACTATATAAACCAGGGTTGATCAAGTGACTATATAAACCAGTGTTGATCAAGTGACTATATAAACCAGTATTAATCAACTGACTATACATACCAGTGTTGATCAACTGACTATATAAACCAGTATTAATCAACTGACTATACATACCAGTGTTGATCAAGTGACTATATAAACCAGTATTAATCAACTGACTATACATACCAGTGTTGATCAACTGACTATATAAACCAGTATTAATCAACTGACTATACATACCAGTGTTGATCAACTGACTATATAAACCAGTATTAATCAACTGACTATACATACCAGTGTTGATCAACTGACTATATAAACCAGTATTAATCAACTGACTATACATACCAGTGTTGATCAACTGACTATATAAACCAGTATTAATCAACTGACTATACATACCAGTGTTGATCAACTGACTATATAAACCAGTATTAATCAACTGACTATACATACCAGTGTTGATCAACTGACTATATAAACCAGTATTAATCAACTGACTATACATACCAGTGTTGATCAACTGACTATATAAACCAGTATTAATCAACTGACTATACATACCAGTGTTGAAGCCTGTCAGTCTGAAGGTCATTGGTTGGAATATTGCATATTCCATCAGAATGTAGCTACCATACTTGGCAATGTGACCTGGAGAGCAGCAGCGGGCATCTCCTGCAACCTTCACTGGTCTGTCTCGACAACCTTCACTTCACTGGTCTGTCTCGACAACCTTCACTGGTCTGTCTCGACAACCTTCACTTGTCTGTCTCGACAGTCTTTAAGTATCTGCTTCTGGGTCCTGTCCCACACTTTTGCGATGTCTGGTAATATGAATGACCGCTGAAACCTTGAAAATTTCCTTGGGGTTATCATTAATACATTAAAACATTTAAACATATTTACCGCTTTTGTAGGTGAGACACCACTAAACATAATCGCCCCTGACACGAGCAGGTTACCAAGTGGGGTGTGGCTTCCTACTGGCTGGCTATTCCATAATCTCCTGTGGCCAGTCTGAGCTGTCTCAACACTCAGCATTGACCTTATCACTTTTCGCTTTACGCAGTATTATTGAATCTGTGATTAGGGCATGACACAAACAGTTAAATCTCCCATCATCAACCTAATCTTGAAATCCATAATTGATGAAGTTATTTATTTATGAATATATGAAACATTTTCGAGACAAATAAAAGCAAATACAAATTCATAAAATAATTACTACACAATTCAATACTAATCCAATTATCTTGAGGTAGAGCAAGGTTCTTTCACAAAATACATGTTAATGAAGCATACCTTGTACCATTTTTTAATGTAAATTGAATTTATTAAAACAATGGCAATCTTGATGGAAACAAAAAAAAAATGAGAAAAAAAGGGTTTGACAAAGTTTAAATGTATTAATAAAAGGAAGACAACAAGATTGGCTTGTTGTCCTACTTCATAACATGTATGGTTAGAATGATGCAGTTTATGAGGAGGAAGTTCAATTCGCAAGGAAGATGAAAACAATGTATTTATTTATTAAGTTTAGTACTTGTTTAAACATGGCATGTCTTTCATGGCATTACCAGCAGTTATAGAGAAAAATAGTAAGCAATTGGTATATATTATTTACAGTATGTACATATCAAGGCACATTTTCTACGGACGGGGCGGTTTTAACTGATCCCATGTTGTTATTCTGATGTTCTACAATGATAACGTGTTTTGAAAATCAGTGCTGTAATCAGGTTTTTATGATGTTGGGTGTAACAAAATACCAACATTTCTATATAGAGTGGACCTTAAGAAAAAAAAGTCTCTTCAGATAATCAGTGGTCGAAATTAGCTCTAGCCCGAAGGTGAAAAACTAGTAAATTTTAATTTGGGCTTGTAAAAATCTAGTACTGGTCGGCCTTGTGAAAATTGTAAGTCTTAATGATTTTATAATAATTCGGGCTAGTGAAAAAAAATCCTTATTTCTTTGACTGGATAATGATACAATATTATTTACCGATTCATCATTTTGACAATTTGTTGTTGAATTTTTATGCACAATCAAAATGGAATTGGTTCAAATTAAATTAAAAATATGTGGAAAAACTGAATACAACACGGAACCAGTTTATGGGCAGTTGTTAGGCAGTTGTCCAATGACTCACACATCAAATTCAAAGTCTTCCTCATTAACCCCTTCCTCATTTACCCCTTCCTCTTGAACTGTATCCACTTCATAATTTATGGGCATGAATTCAATGTCCAGGAATATGTGTCATACATCCCTAACTTTTTAAATTTTTAGATGTAAATTAAAAGAAAATAAGAATGAATTTTGCTTACATATCACATATTTACGTATGTGAGATAAATTAGTGGTTTTTCTATGTTTGGGAGTGTCAATTCCAAACAAAATAATACTAAATACTATTAAAGCTCTACTGGCAGATTTTGAAAGCTAGATCAGCATTCGTGTGAAGTTTCATGAAAATATGTCAAGTAGTTTCAGAGTAGTCGTTACAAGTTTTTATATATATATAACTCTATGTAAACAAAGATGGCCACTGGCAACCATGTTTAATGTCGAATCAAAATAATTTTCAACAAGGACCACCATTATGTCAAACTGATCATTTTAGAATAAGTCCCATATCAATATCACTTATTGATTTCAAGAAGTAGTCCCTACAAATTTGTATTTTAAAAATCTATTTTTAGCTTTGGTGGCCATCTTGAATTTCACATCAACATTAAAAATTTTGCTAGGATCAACTAGACTTCATGGGCAACATTTCTGTAAAGTTTCATGAATATCCATTCAGTAGATTCAGAGAGTAGTCGCTACAAATAAAATTTTACGGACAGACGCATAAGCTGTGCTGATCTCTGATGATCAGTCAAGCTAAAAATGGCCACTGGCAGCCATGTTTAATGTAGAATCAATTTCGATAAGGACAAATATCATGCCATGCTGATCATTTTATAAAATGTCCCTTATCAATATCACTTACAGTTTTCAAGTAGTCATCCCACTTTTGGTATAGATATTACGGTATTAATACAAACATAACCATGGTAAAAATTAACAAAACTATAACAACCACTGAAGGTGATGAACACCCCTGCCTTTTTTATTCTAAGTCAAACAAAAGGCCATTAATGCTGCAATAAATTAGGCAATCAAAAATGGGTGATGTTGAGGGACATAAGGTCATCAGTTGTTATGAGTAAATGAATTTTGGGAACAACCCATTATAACGGTTTGAGAAATGCTGGTAATAAAAGTATTGCGTGATGCGACCAACGCCATGGGACGAGGAAAATGTGTTACGTGACGTTAAGGACAGCGTGATTCCTATATAGCCCCACTTCACTTTGTGATAGCAGGAGTATAATAATTTAGGTAGGTACTTACCAGCAATTAAGTCTTCATCACTCACACTCACAAACAGACCATCTAACTGGACAACCAGGTTTTGTCCAAACTTATCGACCGTTACAATCTGAAAATTAATCAATCAATAAAATGTCTAGAAAATGTATGTTTTATCTGAACAGTAGTAGAAACATGATGCTGTCATGAAGATGTTCGAGTCAAACACTATGAACTAATAGTTAATTAAATGTTCATGTGCTAGAAAAAATTCTAAATAACAAAGTATGAAAAATAGATCAAGGTCATTATTTACATTAATCTACTTGTCCTTAGAACATGTTGCTGTCACGTGTTTTTAGCTCTACTGATCAGAGATCAGCAGAGCTTATGCCGTGGTGCGGAGTCCGTCGTCCGTCCGTCCGTCTGTCCGTCTGTCCGTCTGTCCGTAAACTTTTATTTGTAGCGACTTCACAGCTGAAACTACTGGATGGATATTCATGAAACTTTACAGAAATGTTGCCCATAAAGTCTAGTTGATCCTAGCAAAAATTCATGTTGATGTGAAATCCAAGATGGCCGCCAAAGCTAAAAATAGAGTTTTAAAATACAAGTTTGTAGCGACTTCTTCTTGAAAACTATAAGTGATATTGATATGGGACTTTTTCTAAAATGATCAGCATGACATGATGTTGATCCTAGTCAAAAATCGTTTTGATTCAACGTTAAACATGGCTGCCAGCGGCCATCTTTGTTTACATAGAGTTATATGGTAAAAACTTGTAGCGACTTCACAGCTGAAACTACTGGATGGATATTCATGAAACTTTACAGAAATGTTGCCCATAAAGTCTAGTTGATCCTAGCAAAAATTCATGTTGATGTGAAATCCAAGATGGCCGCCAAAGCTAAAAATACAGTTTTAAAATACAAGTTTGTAGCGACTTCTTCTTGAAAACTATAAGTGATATTGATATGGGACTTTTTCTAAAATGATCAGCATGACATGATGTTGATCCTAGTCAAAAATCCTTTTAATTCAACGTTAAACATGGCTGCCAGCGGCCATCTTTGTTTACATAGAGTTATATAGTAAAAACTTGTAGCGACTTCACAGCTGAAACTACTGGATGGATATTCATGAAACTTTACAGAAATGTTGCCCATAAAGTCTAGTTGATCCTAGCAAAAATTCATGTTGATGTGAAATCCAAGATGGCCGCCAAAGCTAAAAATAGAGTTTTAAAATACAAGTTTGTAGCGACTTCTTCTTGAAAACTATAAGTGATATTGATATGGGACTTTTTCTAAAATGATCAGCATGACATGATGTTGATCCTAGTCAAAAATCGTTTTGATTCAACTTTAAACATGGCTGCCAGCGGCCATCTTTGTTTACATAGAGTTATATAGTAAAAACTTGTAGCGACTTCACAGCTGAAACTACTGGATGGATATTCATGAAACTTTACAGAAATGTTGCCCATAAAGTCTAGTTGATCCTAGCAAAAATTCATGTTGATGTGAAATCCAAGATGGCCGCCAAAGCTAAAAATAGAGACAAGTTTGTAGCGACTTCTTCTTGAAAACTATAAGTGATATTGATATGGGACTTTTTCTAAAATGATCAGCATGACATGATGTTGATCCTAGTCAAAAATCGTTTTGATTCAACATTAAACATGGCTGCCAGCGGCCATCTTTGTTTACATAGAGTTATATAGTAAAAACTTGTAGCGACTACTTCTCTGAAACTACTTGGCGGATATTCATGAAACTTTACAGGAATGTTGCTCTTGATGTCTGATTGATCCTAGAAAAATTTCAGGTCGGCCGGAAATTCAAGATGGCCGTCACAGCTAAAAATAGATTTTTAAAAAATAAGTTTGTAGCGACTACTTCTTGAAAACTATAAGTGATATTGATATGGGACTTTTTCTATAATGATCAGCATTACATGATGTTGATCCTAGTCAAAAATCGTTTTGATTCAACGTTAAACATGGCTGCCAGCGGCCATCTTTGTTTACATAGAGTTATATAGTAAAAACTTGTAGCGACTACTCCTCTGAAACTACTTGGCGGATTGTCATGAAACTTTACAGGAATGTTGCTCTTGATGTCTAATTGATCCTATCAAAATTTCAGGTCGGCCGGAAATTCAAGATGGCCGTCACAGCTAAAAATAGATTTTTAAAAAATAAGTTTGTAGCGACTACTTCTTGAAAACTATAAGTGATATTGATATGGGACTTTTTCTAAAATGATCAGCATGACATGATGTAGATCCTTGTGGAAAATTATTTTGATTCGACGTTAAACATGGCTGCCAGTGGCCATCTTTGGTTACATAGAGTTATATATAGTAAAAACTTGTAGCGACTACTCCTCTGAAACTACTTGACGGATGTTCATGAAACTTCACAGGAATGTTGCTCTTGATGTCTAGTTGATCCTAGAAAAATTTCAGGTCGGCCGGAAATTCAAGATGGCCGCCACAGCTAAAAATAGATTTAAAATAAATAAGTTTGTAGCGACTACTTCTTCAAAACAATAAGAGATATTGATATGGGACTTTTTCTAAAATGATCAGTATGACATGATGTTGGTCCTTGTCGAAAATCGTTTTGATTTGACCTTAAACATGGCTGCTTTGTTTACATAGAGTTATATAATGAAAACTTGTAGCGACTACTTCTTTGAAACTACCTGACGGATTTTCATGAAACTTCACAGGAATGTTGCTCTTAATGTCTTATTGATCTTAGCAAAATTTCAGGTCGGCCGGAAATTCAAGATGGCCGCAACGGTTAAAAATAGATTTTCAAAAAACAAGTCTGTAGCGACTACTTCCTGAAATCAAAATCAATCAGTAGAGCTTCAAGGTCATTGACCTCTTGTTTAAGTTTGAAATCTGTAGTGTTGCGGTTGAAATTGCACAAGTTACACCTAACAAAATGAGGTTCAACTGATTTTATGTTTCGTTCCCCGCGATTCTTTTTCTGGCATTCAATTGACAATTTGTGGAGCGCTGTGGTCTAGTGGTAGTTCGTTGGACCCATAATCCAAAGTCTCGGGTTCGATTCCCGTCATTGCCATATGCGCTGTGTCCCTGAGCAAGACACTTTATCTGCATTGCTTAGTACTGGTTCTACCCAGGAAGACATCGAGAGTGATTCAAATAAGTTCATAGAGATTCAATTTGAATCGATTGTGGAGAACTATCTATGTTTATGATGTTCATTTACGCAATGACATCATGCAACTGTTATCGACATCCGTGTTGATGTCTGTGACACCTGTCCCCATGTATAAGATCAGATTTTCCAGCATGCGTATGTAAAATGCATAACTGTATGCAAGACCAGAGAATCCAAGATAAAATTATTAGAACTAATAACAATCTAACTTCAAACTTACAACAGCATCCACAATCTGGGACATGTACCGAACTTTCACTTCATCATCCCTCTGCAGATTTGTCGTACTGACTGTTGCTTTTCTTTTCATGCACCTCTTTGGTCTTCCGTCTGCAAAATGATAAACAAATATATATTATACTGTTCAATATTATATATCTATAATCTGAACATGAATTATATCGAGAGATTTTTTTTTCTTCCAACGCAACACGGCCTTAATTAAAAGATTGTTTGTTTGCAGTTAGCGACCAACCCACGACAAATCCTCCGACCCAAACAATAATTTATTTTTTGGATTTTTATTTGATTCCCCCCCCCCCCCCCCCCAACAATGTGTTAAATCACAAATATTGTTGGTTGTTTCAATTATTTTGGGAAGTTTCATAATGCTCTGATATATTGGATGCTTGGAAATAATCTCTACTGCTCTAGTAATTTGAAATTGTCTACATGACTGACCTTGTGAGCGAGAAAAATGTGAGGATGGCGTCTGCAAAAAGGACACTTGAAGAGAATATTGTTCTTTGCAGTAATGTATATTGACACAGAGTTCAATGTTTATACTTCAACATTAACATTTTTTTCTACTTGCCAGAACTTGAAATTTCATATTTTAGGTAAAGTGTATAAAAAATTATCTATACAAATTAATAATGTTATTTTCGGGCAAATCATTGTCTAATCCACTTGCCCAAACTAAATTTCTACTTGCTCGGGGCAAGTGAAAATTTGACCATATTTTTCAAATATTTCTTTTGATGAAGTGCGAATATTCATTTTATATGTTTTATATAAAATATAAAAATAGTGTAGATTGTATGCACTGGATTTGATGTTCATATTTTGTACCATACAAAAGATTTTGTCATTTGAAGCATTAGTTCGTAAAAGTTAGCGTCGAGCACTGTTTAATAGTTACTAAGTCTATTGCATGTGCCCATAAATGAATTAAATGTTGTTTAACGGCTCATCAACACAGTATAGGTTATTTAGAACCGCCCCAGGGAGAGGAGAAGGATACATAGGAATCAGGGAACCTGCCCTACTCTTATTATCAAATAGATTCCTATGGTTCTTTAACGTGCTAGGAGGATAGACCGATACATGGGACCGCCCGGTTTACGTCCCCAAATGACGGATGAGGCTTAGGGAAATTGTCTTGCCCAAGAACACACCGATTTAAAACGAAACTTTCTAACGAAAAAATGTGGTACATGTTCTTTTAGGTGATCAATGGTAAAGAAATACTACAAGAGAATGTGTTTATTTTAAAAGTATTTAAAGGGACACTGTCCGTAACTTTTAGCTTATAAAACACACAATAATTATGTTCGTAAACATTACACACTAAACATTATTCAATATGTAAAAGCAAGATTCAATCGCGGTACAAAAAAAAAGAAAATCCACTTCGTGCGTTTGAACTAGCAGCCCAAACTAAAATTACCTTTTCTTTACACGTGTAATATAAGTAATAAGTAATAAGTAATAAGTGTGCGTGAGCGTAAAGTAGTCGGACATCGCTCCTGACTGAGCTAAGCAGGCTGTACATATTACGCAATACATACCATGGTGAAAACCTAATGCGCTTATGGAAGTCACGTGATCGCTGAAAAGGTAAATATTGTGGGTCCCATTTTATTTACATATAATAATAAAAACATTTTTTCAAACTCACGAATATATTCCTACATACTTTTAGGGTCTAGCCTCATGTTTTCATGTATACATTTCACTGAACTGACAGTTATTTGGTTATGCTCAATATCTGCTTACTTACGGACAGTGTCCCTTTAAAGAGGCTCTACCTATATCTTTTTGTCCACCAATTGATATAAACTTTACTTAATTATAAAGAGGACAATGAAAAAGGTAAAAGGCAATAATTTCACCCCATGTAATATGCATTTTGCTGGGGAAAAACAGGATTGAAAAGATCGGATTTTTAGCTCTACTGGCCAAGGGCCAGCAGAGCTTATGGGATGGTGTGTTGTCCGTCTTCCGTCGTCCGTCCGTCGTCCGTCGTCCGTCGTCCGTTAACTTTTCTTCAAACGACTTCTCCTCAGAAACCGCTTGGCTAATTTTGACAAACCTTCACATGGATGATCCTTAGATGAATGCTTTTTAGATTTGTTAAAATTAGGTCAGCGCTACATCCAAGATGGCTGCCATTACCATATATGGTCGAAACCTTAAAAAATCTTCTTCTCCAGAACCGCTGGACAGATTTCAACAGTTTTTCTTTTAAAATGATCGCCAACGGCTAGACTATCAAGATTGTTCAAATAAAGTCCCCGGGGTCAAAAATGGCCGTGCCCCGGGGGTCCAAAATTTGTATATTGAGGTTTTGCATGTTTTTCATACAGACATATAGGAAAAAACTTTAAAAAATCTTCTTCTCTGAAACCACAAGGCACAGAGCGCTCATGTATTACATGTAGCATCAGCTTATGGTCCTCTACTAAGTTTGTTCAAATGGTGACCCTGGGGTCAAATTTGTCCCCGCCCCGGGGGTCACAGTTTTACATAGACTTATATAGGATTTTTTTTTTTAAATCTTCTTCTCGGAAACTACAACAGCCAGAGGTTTGATATTTTGCATTTACTATAAGCTTATGGTCCTTTACCAAGTTTGTTCAAATGGTGACCTTAGGATCACATTTGGCCCCGCCCCAAGGGTCACATGTTTTACATAGACATGTATAGGGAATTCTTCAAACGACTTCTTGTCAGAAACCACTTGGCTAATTTTGACCAAACTTCAAATGGATGATCCTTAGATGAATGCTTTTTAGATTTGTTAAAATTAGGTCAGCGCTACATCCAAGATGGCTGCCATTACCATATATGGTCGAAACCTTAAAAAATCTTCTTCTCCAGAACCGCTTGACAGATTTCAACAGTTTTTCTTTTAAAATGATCGTCAACGCCTAGACTATCAAGTTTGTTCAAATAAAGTCCCCGGGGTCAAAAATGGCCGTGCCTCGGGGGTCCAAAGTTTGTATATTGAGGTTTTGCATGTTTTTCATATAGACATATAGACATATAGGAAAAAAGTTTAAAAAATCTTCTTCTCTGAAACCACAAGGCACAGAGCTCTCATGTATTACATGTAGCATCAGCTTATGGTCCTCTACTAAGTTTGTCACAGTTTTACATAGACTTATATAGGATTTTTTTTTTAAACATCTTCTCGGAAACTACAAGAGCCAGAGGTTTGATATTTTACAATTATTATAAGCTTATGGTCCTTTACCAAGTTTGTTCAAATGGTGACCCTGGGGTCACATTTGGTCACGCCCCAAGGGTCACATGTTTTACATAGACATGTATAGGGAAAAACTTAAAATCTTCTTCTCTGAAACTGCAAGAGCCAGACGTTTAATATTTTGCTGTTGCTATAAGCTTATGGTCCTTGTTCAAATGCTGACCCTGGGGTCACATCTGGCCCCGCCCCGGGGGTTACAGTTTTACATCAATGCTTGTTTTAATTTTTTTTATTTCTTTATTTTTAATTTTTTTATTTTATTTTTTTTTTATTATTTTTTTTTAAATTATTTTTTTTTTAAATTGTTTTTTTTTAATTTTTTTATTTTTTTTATTTTATATATATATATATTTTTTTTTTTTTTTTTTTTTTTTTAATATTTTTTTTTAATTTTTTTTTTTTTTTTTTTATATTTTTATTATCTCTACTAGCCAACTTGGAAAACCAGCCAGATCGGACCAGTAATCACAGTGTTACTGCTCTTGATATAGTTAAAAATGCTATAGTTTGCCTCTTTAAGACGATAGTCACTCGCTTCATTGATGTCATAAGAGCCATATTAGCCAGTAGAGCGTCCACAGGCCCTCTTGGGCCTCTTGTTGAAATTGTATTCGTAATTGTTTTAGACAAGCCGATTGCGGAGATTTTCCGATCTTATTGTTTACAATCGGAACTGCCTCGTTGGGTTGGCGAAGAGTTCTGATGGATTTGTTTACTATTGGAACTGCCCCGAATAGTTTGTTTTCGTTCAACTGAATCGCATTGCACATGTCCGAGATAATCGTAAGAACTCGTAGTTCTCCGGCAGGGCAGCATTTTATTCAAGATATTGTTTTGATCACAATTAATAATGTACAGAACTGGAATACAAACCATGTTTCTTCTTAGAATACTCATAAAATAGCTTTGTATACATATAAATGCAGTAATATTGAGTATTTAATATTTTACATTAAAAATCGCGTAGATATTGGTAGTGCCTCTTTAAGCATACAATATTAATTTTGTTCGATAGTTAAAAATTCGCAATTTAGAGCAAAATAACGTGAATTTTCCATTTGAATGGGTACCGGTTCCATTCCCAAAAAGGTGGAAAAAATTGCAGAAATATATATATATAATGTTTTAGTATGATGGATACTCATATAAAGATAAAAAAAATAAATATATACTTGGCAGTATAACTTGAACAATATAAATCCGAAAAAAAGATTTAAGTATCTTTATATGCAGTCCATATGACAATTGTGAAGGTATCTTTCTTTAAGGAATTGAGTGGTCCTGAAAAGGACCGTTTGGAACAACACAACAGTTGTTTACAGCTAGCAGATGTTCAGGACTCGTCGCAGTGTACCCCAATAGTGCTGGTAATATCTGGGAGCAATTAGGACGCCTTTATCATCTAGGTGCTTCTTCTGGATGTTGCAGAAATGAACAAAATGACCTTTCTGTTTCTTTGTGCCCAGTTTCTTTCGCAGCACGTCGTTGACCCACTTCCTATCTTTGTCGTATTTCTCAGGTGTAAGCGCAGCATCTTTTTTGTCGACACTTGACCTGTACATAATTTCTCCAACGTAGACTGTGTCAATGCCATAACATTTGATGCGTTGTACCAGTTGAAGAAGGGCTGAAACTGTCACCTTCTTTGAGTCTGCATCAGAAGTGAGATCATTTCCACTCAGATGCACAATGACTTTCTTTGGTCTTAGATGTCTTAGTTTGATCATAAGATAATGGTCGTCTGTTAAGTCCCTGGCCCGCAGCCCACCTTGATGCAACAAGATACAACCGCCCACCACTTGCTCAGATGCAAATCCAGGAAAGCTTTGCAGACGCCTTACAAAACTATCTCCGATGATGATAGTAGTAGCCATGATGATATTATAATATCTGCTCAAGGATTCCCAGTATATATATATACATACTCGACTTACTATATCCATGGCAACCATACAGATGTATCCTACCAAACTAGAAGAAACATGTCAATTTTACTAAATTGCAATACTGGTTCCTGCATATTCAAAGTATACCAGTAGGTGTTATGACAGCTGTCATAATTTTGGTATTGTTATTTGGAATCATTATTTCACACCCAACAGATAAAAGGGACACATGGCAATCTTGATTTTTTAAAAACTCAAAGCGTCATTTTAGTTTTTCTTTTAACTTGCATTTGTTCAATCATCAATAGTAATTGTTAGTTGTATATTTAAAACATTGGTAAAATAATGAAGAAAATTGCTCCAAATTGTTATTAAATGTCAATTTATACGCAAGCAGTTTTAAAGTAAAAATTAACACCGGATAACTAAATTGAGAAAATGTTAATGTTTTGACAGGGCTTTCTTTCCATCATAAACGGAGGGCCCCTTCCCCTAGCAAACCAGACTACTTTTCCCCCCTCTTTTGCAGTGGAAATTCCTCTAAAAAACAACATGTTTTTTTGCTTAACATTATTTCCCCATGTAACTCTCAACATTATTATGTTTGGGAGGATACATTTATAGAAGACTTTATCTCACTTATTATGCATATTTGCACAGGGTTTGATATTAACTGTTGTCCCCTTGTCCTGTGCCATGTAGATTCTACTGGGGACAAGTTAATTGTCCTAAGTGACCTGTCCTATGGACAACTTAATTTTATAACAAGAAATAAAGTTTACATCTTTAAAACTTTGACAGAAATTATCCATATTCCCTATAAATCTCAGGGTTGTCTCTAATAGCCAGCAGCCGGCTATATTCGCCGTCTGTTTTGAATTTGTAGCTGATTGTAAACAATTTTTATTTTTATATTTTTTAAATCAGTATAAAATATTATGAAATTATTTTATCATCTGAAAGAATCATGAAATTATCAAAAATACTGAAAATCTTGATCTTAATTAGCACCATAAACAGAAGATTGCATGTAATTAGATCTCATGCTTATCTGCGGGTGAGAGAGGGGGAGAATGCCCGCGTACCCCCAAACAACCCATATTAACCAGCATAAATATAGTCTTAATATAGACAAAAAACAATTAACTTGTCAATTGGCATCAGGTTGTTTTGGTATTTAAATTTTAACAAATTTATATAATTCAGTTATTAAACAATAAATAATGTTAACAATAAAACGTGTATTATCAGCTTTTGAATTGTACACCGTTTTATTGGCCTGGATAACTGGTAGGCATGATTAACATGATCAGCTCAAAGACCAGTTATGTTTATGACCCCAGGACAGGATGTGATTTCAAAACATACTTGACAAGTGTTTTATTGCCCCATGTGACCTACAGACAGGATTTGATTACATAATCTGCTCATGATCAAAGACCAGTTATGTTTACGACCCCAGGACAGGGTGTGATTTCAAAATATACCCTTTACAAAGGGATAAGCACTGATCTGACAAGTGTTTTATTGCCCCATGTGACCTACAGACAGGACTTGATTACATAATCTGCTCATCATCAAAGACCAGTTATGTTTAAGACCCCAGGACAGAATGTTATTTCAAAACATACCCTTTACAAAAATGAGTAGGGGGGGCAGATGTCCGGGGGGGCATTTGTCCACCCTTGCAAAAATATCAGGGGGGAAAATGTCCACCTTGTAAAAAGTTCAGGGGGGCAGATGTCCACCCTTGCAAAAACGTGAGGGGGCAATCGTCCACCTATACAAAAATGAGCAGGGGGGCAGATGTCCGGGGGGGCATATGTCCTAGATTCCTTTACAAGTACTGTGATTTGTTGATAATGGGCCAACTTAAAAAAAAAATGAACATATTCCTTTTAAGTATCTACTTTCTTTTATCATTATCTAAACGTTTTTTTTTTAATTCTGTTTACACCCTAGATTCACAGATATATTTGGTTTGCACTTAAAGTGACACTAAAACTCCTGTTTTGGGCTATAATGGTTGGCATTTGTTTTTACCTTCGCCAGATCTGCAGTTTGTGTTAAAATTCCCAAATAAGAAATGGACTTATCTTGATTTTGATATATATGGTTTATCATGCTTGGATTTGGCATTACTTTTTTATGGTCATGCGACCAAAATCTGTACTTCGTGATGGAGTTTAATTGTAATAGTACCTTAATTGGTTAATTCATTCAGAAAAACATGAAAGTTAACTTATAAGTTGCAAATTTTGCTTCCAATCAATGCCACAAAGCATGTACAGTCTTAGAATTTAGCCACTGGTCTGATGCCCGAAGCCAATAAAATATGCGTCAGGCCTGTAAAAATCATAAGATGACAGGCCCGGTGGGCCAGTACAAATATTCGCAGTTATGAGGTCGAAACAAAAATTTCAAGCAGTCCGGCACACAATTAGCCAGTTGTTTATTATTTACTTGACTCAGGAAGTGTCGAAATACACAAGCTGGTATACGCACATATTTTACAAGATTAGACACCTTCTGCTCTGTCCCATGGCTGCATTTTCCAATTCTAATATCCAAATCGGAAGCGCAGTGCACCATGGAGGCCATGTTTTAGCGCATGTTTCGTAATCAATCTTTTCGCACATTACCGATTCGTACCCAGTTTTTTCGTCCTAACTGTAGGGTCCGCCCCCAAAAATAGGGATGGTCAGGTAACCAGAAACACAGGTAGATTTTTTTCTGGCCTCATTTAACCCTTTAGATTTTTTCTGGCCTCATTTAACCTTTTAGATTTATGAATCTATCGGGAAATATTTTGAAAATCCACATGCTTCAAAAGTCACTTACCCCACATTTAAGAACACCTGCCCTAAAAGTTGTACCATTATTTACAAGTGTGATGCGTGTTAAACAAGACGGACCGCCACATAATTTGTTGGAAAAGAAAGGGAGAATGTATTTTATTGTATTAGTTTAATAATACACTGTATTTATTCACATAAAACTAGATGGGTGTTCCGCGGAACATGTGTGTCGCCTGTCAGCACTTTGTCAGTATAACAAGGTTTTTAGGAACCAGATAAATGACCGTGACAAACTCTCCCGAGTAAGTTGTCGTGAAGAAAAAATGAGTATTTAACCCATATAATGACATTCAGTGTGACCTTGACCTTTATGGTTGGGTCGATGTTGTTATGACAAGTATATATTGAAATTTTGATGAAGAAATATCAAGAAATGAGAGAAAGTTATAGACAACGTTAAGTTAAGTTTTCGTGAAGAAGAAAAAGGAGTATTTAACCCATATAATGACCTTCAGTGTGACCTTATATTTTAGTATTGTCATGTCAATGTTGTCATGGTAAGTATATATTGAAAGTTTGCTGAAGAAATATCCAGAAATGAGAAAGTTATAACCAACTTTAAGTTTTCGTGAAGAAAAAAACGGGTATTTAACCCATATAATGACATTCAGTGTGACCCTGACCTTTTAGTATGGTCATGCCAATGATGTCAGATGTCATGATGAGTATATAGTGAAAGTTTGATGAAGAAATATCAAGAACTGAGAAAGTTATGACCAACGTCAAGTTTTAAGTTTCCTTAGCCTCGTCGGCCAGATGCGGACGTAAACCGGACGGTCCCGTGTATCGGTCTATCCTCCGAGCACGTTAAAGAACCATAGGAATCTATTCGATAATAAGAGTAGGGCAGGTTCCCGGATTCCTATGTATCCTTCCCCTCTCTCTGGGACGGCTCTAAATAACCTATACTGTATTGATGAGCCGTTAAACAACATTCAATTCAAATCGTGAAGAAAATATTTAACCCATATATGACCTCCATTGTGACCTTGACCTTCATATCTTAGTTTGGTCATGTTGATGTTGTCATGATAGTATATATATATATATATTGAAAGTTTGATTAATAGCCAACGTTAAGTTTGCGCGACAGATTGAAGGACGACAAAGTGATCCCTATGTATCGCATATTTCTTAGAAAAGGCGACATAAACATTGAACTCTAGCATTTTTTCTTTGTGTCGATTAAATATGTGAGTTACTTAAATGATGAAGGTGACAGTATACAAACTCATTTTTTTCCCCTGCCCCCGTTTAATAAATGTTATTATATATATATACACTTGGCCCTCAATATCCGCAACGTTCCTACTAATGGGAACTAGATGGAAGCAAGAGGCGGTTTTAGGGTTTTCTCTAGGAACTGTTTAATAAGTAGTAGCAGTAAGCTTATTTATCAAAAGAGAAAGTGAAGAACTTGAGCATTCCGTGGTTCTTTTTGAAATCCCATGACATGCGCATATCGCCAAGTTTTGCAACTTATTTGTGTAGTATGCACTTCCACATACAATTAATTACGGACTATCATTGAAACACATTAAATACCTCATAAAATCGCATTGATAAACGAGTGCTTGTAGTAAAGGAAATGCACGAAAAAACATATTGTCACGTGGGTATGTTAATCATTATTTTGACATATTAAATTTCAAATTAAGATATAGTTTTCTGTATTTGATTGGTGAAAGGTCCCCACCCCTCCCCAATTTTTTTGACAAAAACTAATACAATTAAAGCGACAGACAGACAATGTCTCCCTAGTATGGGGGAATGTTTTGGAAATCGAGAATATGACCCAATAGCCCAGCCATTTCACACCAGACATTTGCCAAACAATCACGGTTAATATAGTGTTTGCCCCAGATTTTCAAAATGAAACAAAAAATGTCAATTTTATTGATGCAAAGGATAATAAAATATAAAGTTGTAATAAATAAAAATACAGTTACATGACTTGTGTAATAGAGTCCTCCCTCATTTATTTGTTTTAGTTGATTTTCTAGATTATCTCTTTTCTTTTGTATACAATTTATTGTCAATACATTGAAGATAACATGGAGTCTTTGTTTCTTTCTACGTGCATAATATTTAAAAAAATCAATCTGAAAAGCGCAAAGTGAAAGCATCCGAATTCAACTATTTACGCTAACATATTTTACATAGCAGTTCATAGTTAAATGCATCAAATCATTATAGATCGGAGGATAATGGTCAGATATTACTAGAATGTAGAGACCTGTATGTTTATGGTTGGAAGGTCACGGACATGATTGCCACAATTTCAATGGATGATCGACACACGTCTGACAGCAATCTTCCTGCAGTGGTTACTTCCCTTTCTGTTACAGCAGGCAAACCACTGCCACCACACACATTTATAGCTGAAATCCAGTGGTTTAATTTTTGGTGTATTTTTTTTAGGTCAATAACTTTATTCATGTGAAAAAACATATCTGGTTACAATTTCTTTTTTAGCGAATATATATTTTATATGCACACTGGTTACATGTAAACATGTATTCGGTTGAGAACATTACAGAAGGTGTGCGTAATTTAATAAAGAGATTACACCCAAACCAGTTTGAATGCATTCAACAGCTCCTCAAGGTGACGTTTCCCCTAATGCGGAATGGCAGGGCGGGTTGGCACGCCCTTTTTTGGCCCCACCATACAGGCTTTACATACCACCAAGCATTAATTACATGCCGATTCGCAGTGCCCTTTCTAAAACTGCTCACGCCTGTATAGACTATGGAATTGAATTGAATGTTGTTCAACGGCTCATCAACACAGGTTATTAAGAGCCGCCCCAGAGAGAGGGGAAGGATACATAGGAATCCGGGAACCTGCCCTACTCTTATTATCGAATAGATTCCTATGGTTCTTTAACGTGCTCGGAGGATAGACCGATACACGGGACCGCCCGGTTTATGCCCCATCCGACGGACGAGGCTAAGGGAAAGTGTCTTGCCCAAGAACACACCGACGGAACTCGAATCTAGGACAAATGCCCCCCCGGACAAATGCCCCCCTGCTCATTTTTGTATAGGTGGACAAATGCCCCCTCATGTTTTTGTATAGGTGGACAAATGCCCCCCTGACTTTTTACAAGGTGGACATCAGCCCCCCTGATACATATTCCCAGATTGTAAGTAATTAATCTGTTTGTGTTGGTCACACTTTGTTTTTTTCATAGCTCTGAATAATTACAAACTGGGAATTACCTGTGAATTATGTGATTATTCTTTTGTATGAATTTAATTGGCAAAATTATCAGGGGGGCTTATGTCCACCTTGTAAAAAGTTAAGGGGGGCATTTGTCCACCAATACAAAAACATGAGGGGGCATTTGTCCACCAATACAAAAATGAGCAGGGGGGCATTTGTCCGTATACCACGGAACACAGTGGCACCACGGAGGATTGAACCCGGGGCCTCCGGTTACAAATCCGCCGCGCTACCGACTGCGCCTCGCCAGCCCTCTATAGACTATGGAAATACACAAACACACTTTGACACGCTGTGTGACCTTTAAACCGACAATCTCCAGATTTAGCCACGGGGTATTTCCAGTCTACAGGTAAATGATCACGCGTGAAGAGCATTGGTTCCCTGGTTCCCATGAACTTACACTTCCATGATTGAAAACACATTTTTAACAATGTTTCATACTTTCAGCAATTTTTATTATTTATTTTTTTTGAAGAAGAAGAAATAAAAATTACCGGGTTGGCATAAAAAAACTCTTTTTTAGTTCTCAACACTCGATACAGCAAGCTACCAATGATCATACTTAACTTTTTGTTTAGGAATGAAAACCATTATGTCTGGCAAATATTGTACTGCGTTTACATTTTGTTATTTATATTATTACTGTTGGTCAACTGGTTTTTAGCTCTACTGGCCAAGGGCCAGCAGAGCTTATGGGATGCTGTGTTGTCCGTCGTCCGTCGTCTGTCTGTCTGTCGTCTGTCGTCTGTCTGTCGTCTGTCGTCCGTTAACTTTTCTTCAAACGACTTCTTCTCAGAAACCGCTTGGCTAATTTTGACCAAACTTCACGTGGATGATCCTTAGATGAATGCTTTTTAGATTTGTTAAAATTAGGTCAACGCTACATCCAAGATGGCTGCCATTACCATATATGGTCGAAACCTTAAAAAATCTTCTTCTCCAGAACCGCTGGACAGATTTCAACAGTTTTTCTTTTAAAATGATCGCCAACGCCTAGACTGTCAAGTTTGTTCAAATAAAGTCCCAGGGGTCAAAAATGGCCGTGCCCCGGGGGTCCAAAATTTGTATATTGAGGTTTTGCATGTTTTTCATATAGACATATAGGAAAAAACTTTAAAAAATCTTCTTCTCTGAAACCACAAGGCACAGAGCTCTCATGTATTACATGTAGCATCAGCTTATGGTCTTCTACTAAGTTTGTTCAAATGGTGACCCTGGGGTCAAATTTGTCCCCGCCCTGGGGGTCACAGTTTTACATAGACTTATATAGGATTTTTTTTTTAAAAATCTTCTTCTCGGAAACTACAAGAGCCAGAGGTTTGATATTTTGTATTTACTATAAGCTTATGGTCCTTTACCAAGTTTGTTCAAATGGTGACCCTCGGGTCACTTTTGGCCCCGCCCCAAGGGTCACATGTTTTACATAGACATGTATAGGGAAAAACTTAAAAAATCTTCTTCTCTGAAACTGCAAGAGCCAGAGGTTTAATATTTTGCATTTGCTATAAGCTTGTGGTCCTCTATCAAGTTTGTTCAAATGGTGACCCAGGGGTCACATTTGGCCCCACCCCGGGGGTCACAGTTTTACATAGGCTTGTATAGGGAAAAACTGAAAAAAATCTTCTTCTCTGGAACCACATGGCACAGAGCTCTCATGTAATACATGTAGCATCAGCTTATGGTCCTCTACTAAGTTTGTTCAAATGGTGACCCGGGGGTCAAATTTGTCCCCGCCCCGAGGGTCACAGTTTTACATAGACTTATATAGGATTTTTTTTAAAAAAATCTAACCAACTACAAGAGTCAGAGGTTTGATATGTTACATTTATTATAAGCTTATGGTCCTTTACCAAGTTTGTTCAAATAGTGACCCTGGGGTCACATTTGGTCCCGCCCCAAGGGTCACATGTTTTACATAGACATGTATAGGGAAAAACTTAAAAAATCTTCTTCTCTGAAACTGCAAGAGCCAGAGGTTTAATATTTCGCTGTTGCTATAAGCTTATGGTCCTTTACCTATTTTGTTCAAATGGGGACCCTGGGGTCACATCTGGCCCCGCCCCAGGGATTCACAGTTTTTCATAAATGCTTGTATAGGGGAAAACTGGAAAAAAAATTCTTCTCTGGAACTGCAAGAGCCAGAGGTTTAATATTTTGCATTTGCTAAAAGCTTATGGTCCTTTACCAAGTTTGTTCAAATGGTGACCCTGGTGTCACATTTGGCCCCGCCCCAAGGGTCACATGTTTTACATAGACATGTATAGGGAAAAACTTAAAAAATCTTCTTCTCTGAAACTGCAAGAGCCAGAGGTTTAATATTTTGCTGTTGCTATAAGCTTATGGTCCTTTACCAATTTTGTTCAAATGGGGACCCTGGAGTCACATCTGGCCCCGCCCCGGGGGTCACAGTTTTACATAAATGCTTGTATAGGGAAAAACTGAAAAAAATCTTCTTCTCCGGAACTGCAAGAGCCAGAGTTTAATATTTTGCATTAATTTGCTATAAGTTTATGGTCCTTAACCAAGTTTGTTCAAATGGTAACCCTCGGGTCATATTTGACCCCCGCCCCAAGGGTCACATGTTTTACATAGACATGTATAAGTTTGTTTTTTTTTAATTATTTTTTTTTGAATTTTTTTTTTGAATTTTTTTGAATTTTTTTTTTTGAATTTTTTTTGGAATATTTTTTTTTGAATTTTTTTTTTTTTAAAATATCTTCTTTTTTTTTTTTTTGAATATTTTTCTTTTGAATATTTATTAATATTTTTTGGATTTTTTTTGGATTTTTTTTTTTTTATCTCTATGTTCGACCAGTCGGACCAGTAACAGAGGTGTTCTTGATTTAGTTAAACATGCTATATGTTGCCTCGTTAATACGGTTGGGCCTTCATTTTTCATCTGATCTTTACCAAACTTTACCAGACCAGATTCTTTAGTTATGGCCCTTGATTTAGTTAAAAAGCTGTTTTTTGCCCGAAACTTTCAAAAAAATGTAAAAGGCAGTCACTCACTTCATTGATGTTATAAGAGCCATGTTAGCCAGTAGAGCGTCCACAGGCCCTCTTGGGCCTCTTGTTTAAGTTATACAACCCCACCTTAGAACGGAAATTATGTTCCACCGTCGCCATTTTGGTTTTCGGCTGGAAATGAAAACATGAAATCAGGAGAATATTTTGGTTTAGAGGATGGCTACGCGAAGATAATAAACAGAATCAGGAGCGTCCGATTTCATTCTATTCAATCATATCCGGAATGGAAACATACAGCAAGTAATGAAAAAAAATCTCGATTCATATTCGACGTCTGGGCACCCATAATTTCCTGAAATGCACAGCAACGCATTTTCCGCCTACACGGTTCAACACATGAGACGAGTGAAAATTCATCACTGCTTAAATGGCCGAGGATATATATTTAGCCTACAAGAGAAAACAATTTTCAACACAATTTTCAATATCATGCTTACCATTCTGGAGTTCACCAACATCTTCTAACCGGATTTCTTCTTGCCCGACCTGCCGATCAAAACGTTTTCCCCAGCCGATAAACGACACCAAGTACAGATATACAGACACCACATCAACAACCCTCGCTTTCTCCCACCTCCCAACCCCATCAACTGCCTCAACAATACACCCCACCTTTATATAGTTACCGGCCATATTTATTTATCTACTAAAATACATCTATTCGCGAGGAAACCTGGAATGAAAATGGCGGTCTCCTGACTTAAAATGGCGGAGGACGCTGAGCGCTTTATTTTGATTGGCTAGTTTCACACCGATAAATACGCGTGATGCAGTTATATATCAGATAGGGATATATGTTGCAAAACATACAATTATAGTTAAATACTTTATTTTATGTAACCTATATTATGTTTTAACACATATTTTTCAATAAATAAATATTTTTTTACTCGTAGGAGCAGCATAGTGGTAAGAAACTGAGTTGATCACAATGGAACTATTTGCGCGGAAGCCGCATCACAACCTACCCCTTCAAACCCTTAACTTTAGACTGTAACCGCGGGTCAGACCGGGTAGGATAATTAATAGGTCGCAAACGTAATGTTTGGAAGAAAACATATTCTATTTTGACGAAAACATATTCTATTTTGACGTAGTTGTGTCTTCGTTAGTGCATGTTTTTTTGGACAATTCTCGTCGAAGTTGTCCACTAGTAATCACTTTTTTGGTAATGGCGGCGATTACCGTAAAAAGTCAAAATAATCCACAAAGCAAACTTTCACGGAAGTCGTGAAAACAATACGGAGGAGCAAAGCTCGGCAAACTATCAACAGAGCTTCGCGCAAAGCGGGTAACCCCGAAAAAAACAAACACACATTTATATTATCCCTAAGCTTCGCGCAGCGAAGCCCCAAATTATTCATATTTACGACATTGTGTCGACCGCGTTCTTCATGTCCGGAGTTTACCTCGTCAGGCCTGCTTCAGATTTTTCAGTACGCCGTATGGTAAGCGGATTCAGGCTTGCATCGATAAGCGTATTTTTAAGTTAATTAAAGGTAAATTTCTTACTTTTTACTTGTGAGAAGCAGCATGTGACGTCAAGACTGGAATAACTTGTGCATCAACAACTGACGTTAAACATGACGTCATGCGATAGTAAACATGACGTCATGTGCGTGAACATGTGTTAATTGCTTTGGTCAACAATGTTTGCAAGTAAAGGTTAGAAAAATGCATGATATGGTCTGGCACTGGTTAGACAAATGCATGATACGGTCTGCCAATGGGAGGATTGGGGTATTTTCAGATACATCCGTGACAGCTTACTTACCTAATGTATTCTAAAATGAAATAAAAAAAAGTCCGGATGATCATATCTCCACGCCCCAAACCCTACCCCAACCCCGCAATGATAAGTTAAACATCGGGCCTATGTTGTCATTTGGGCCTAGCTATGTACATGTAGTCCGGAGTAAACTTTAAAGTAATTCGTGAACATTTAATAATTATATTTAAGTATTGAGCTTCGCGCGAAGCGAAGCCCCGAACATTAAATAAATATGTTGGTAAGCTTCGCGAAGCGAAGCCCACAGGCCATGATTCGTCCCGTTCTTCAATTCCGTAGTTGACCTTAGTTGACATTTTAATACGGTTATACAAATACATGATAAGGTCTAGCAATGGGAGGATGGGGGTATTTTCAGATAAATCCGTGACAGCTTACTTACCTAATGTATTCTAATTTAAAATGAAATAAAAAGTCCGGAAGATCATGGCTACACGCCCCTAACCCAACCCCGCTTTGATAAGTTAAACATCGGGCCTATGTTGTCATTTGGGCCTAGCTATGTACATGTAGTCCTGAGTAAACTTTTAAGTAATTCTAGAATGTGTAATAATTATAAAGTATTGAGCTTCGCGCGAAGCGAAGCCCCGAACATTAAATAAATATTTTGGTAAGCTTCGCGAAGCGAAGCCCACAGGCCATGATTCGTCCCGTTCTTCAATTCCGTAGTTGACCTTAGTTGACATTGTCAAAAGGAACTATATGTTACAAGAGCATTCGTTCATGTTTATTTATCTAGAGATCTAGAAAGAAATGTGTCATATTTTAAATACCGCTTCATAATTTATAAAGGGGCTGGCGAGGCCCTATGAATAGTTACCTCTGAACTTGAAATCCGGTGAACCCGGGGTCAAGCCTCACAATTGCCACTGAGTTTCGTCTTGGTGTTCTTCAGCAAGACACTTTTCATTGACCTCGTCCGTCGGATGGGGACGTAAATTGGGAGGTTTTGTATATCGGAGACTATCCTCCAAGCACGTTAGTTCATATAGAACTATAAGAATATATTCGTTATAGTATGACTGGTTCCAGAATCCTATGCGTGATCTTCTCTATAGGGCGCCTCCAAAATTATAACCTATAATGTGTTGATGAGCCATTAAACAACATTCAATTCATTAACTTACAAATTGAATTGGCTTATCCCTAAATAACAAGGGCAAACCAGAGGCTCTCCATCACCATCACACCCCTAACATTCGACAAGCAGTGTTATCCTATGCTTGTCAGATTTTAAGGGGCTCGCACGGGGGTCATTATCATAGGATTTTAGCAATTAAATATTTAGAAAATGCACTAGAATTCACATTATGTCATGTAGAAAACAAAAAAACTTCGGTAAGAGTAAGGTTATGGATATTTACATGTATCATTCCCCTCTCTCAAGGGCGGCTCTGAATAACCTATACTGTTTTGATGAGCCGTTAATGACATTCATATTGAATTCTCTGATAATGATATGCATATTAAATATGACCACTCAAAATTCAATTATTAAAACATGTCTGTCGAAATTAAAAAAACTTTAATTGAAAAGAAACAGTAGGCCAAGATATATAATATAAATATAAAAATTGACAACATATATCAATCATTCATCCAATATAAATAATTGTGAATTTTATCCACTCGCATTTCCCACTTCGCCGTGCTCTCCTTTTCCCCTAGCTTGACCCCTGAAATATTAATATTATGTTCAGAATTGTCCAACATTTTTTCCAGCTGCAATTCTTGTTTTGGATGCATGGATTTCATGCATGACCTTGACCTACTTTTTGGAGCTGATGATTTTTAGCTCTACTGGTCAAAGGCCTTCATTTTTCATCAGATATTTACCAAACTTTACCAGATTGTTAATATCAATAAAAGCTCGCACAAGTTCGAAAACGAGCCAGATAGGACCAATAACAGCGGAGTTATGGCCCTTGATTTAGTTAAAAATGCTATATTAGCCTCGTTAATACGATAGGGCTTTCATTTTTCATCTGGGGCGTCCGTGGCCGAGTGGTTAACGTCTCTGACTTGAAATCACTTGCCCCTCACCGCTGTAGGTTCGATCCCTCAGAGGCCTAGGAATCTTTATGTGAGGAAGCTATCCAGCTGGCTTGCGGAACGTCGGTGGTTCTACCCAGGTGCCCGCACTGGCACGAAAATTGCCCGGAGGGGCACCTGGGGTCTTCCTCCACCAATGGAAGCTGGAAAGTCGCCATATGACCTTAGCTGTTGGTGCGACTATAAAATCCAATTCAGTTCATTTTTCATCTGATCTCTACCAGATGTTTTGCCTTTTTTTTATTATTATGAATTTTTGTTTCAATTAATTTTTTTTGTTTTAATTATTTTGTTTTAATTCAATTTTTTGTTTCAATTTTTTTTTTTTTCTTCTTTCATTAATTTTTAAAAAAAAATTTTTTGGTGTTAACGCCATGTTAGCAGGAAGCATTGCTGTGCCTATTGCATTTTTTTTCTGGTTCATTGATTTTTGATGGTTACAGCCCCTTGACTTTTTTTTTTTTAAATTTCTTGATTATTATTATTTTTTTTAATTTTCTTATTTCATGTGCCTTTTTTCCGGTTCATTGATTTTTGATGGAGTTACAGCCCATTGACATTTCTTTTTTAATTTCTTGTCAGCGCTACTCCTCCTAAACGCCTTGTTGGATTTCGACGAAACTTGGCAGGAAGCATCGGTAAGATGTCTAGTTGCGCATATTATGCTTTTGTTTTAGTTTGCTGATTTATGACGGAGTTATGGCACTTGACATTTTTACTTTAAATTTCTTGTCGGCGCTACTCCTCCTGAATGTAGGACATTAGTCCCTAAGCTCAAATTTGTATAGGCGGACAAAAGCCCCTTAATGATAGTGCTCATGCGGACAATAGCCCCTTCACCCTAGGACATTATCCCCTTCATGATTTTGCACAGGCAGACAAAAGCCCCTTCTTGATATTGCACATGCGGACAAAAGCCCCTTCAACATAGGACATTAGCCCCTTAATAATGTTTCTTTGAAAGCATGAAATAATCAGTCTGTATATGGTGTTGAAATTTTATTTGCATGAATATGTTTTTGTTTATTTTATTGAGCACATGTACATGCATATATTTCTAATTTTATTACACAAAGACAATAAAAATAATTTCCATAAATACACTTTAAAATACATTTCATGCATATTTCCCAATAATTTCACATGTTAGGTGTTAACAAACAAGTTAGTTATTGTATCAATTGACTGATTGGCTATAATTATCACTTTAAATGGCTGAATGAATTGGAATTGTCACAAATGACGTATTATGCCTAATATTAAGGTGAGATACACTGATGAGCACAATAAATGATAAATTTATTTGCATGTATATAATTATTATTATATTCATCAAAGAACGCTACACAGCAATTCACTGAACATAGAACACAGCACTGAACATAGCAGGGCTTTTTTACCTTATATAACAGAGGCCTGTAAAGGGCCTCTTCCCAACAGAAAATTGGACTGTTTTTTCCCAACTGTGGCAGAAATATTTCCCCATCGGAAAACAGCAGTTTCTCAGAATTTGAGAAAAATCATGAATTCTGCAGTGTGTTTTTGGCTGCTAAGTAAATTCCGACTTGGAAAAGTTAATAATAATGGTAAATAATGGATGACAATATAAATAAAGTATATTAATGTCATATTTACTTAATTTATGAAACCTTGTATTTTTCCCAAAATGAGATATAAGCGCTTTCTCTTTCCCCAAAATGGACAGGCCTGGGCCTCTTCCCAATTTTGTGGAAAAAAGCCCTGCATAGCACAACACTAGTATTATTTCACCTTACATATTTATGTCTTTCTAAACTGTGCCAGGCACTTCTTCTTTTTAACATACTGGTCACAGAGTCTCTCTTATGAAATACTTGTTAAAGTATTTGTATTACGGCATTGTTCATATATTCAACACTAATATCAATAAAATTATCAATACAAACTGTCAATCCAAACTTCTTTGATGTTCCATATTACAAGTTCTAGGGAAGGGGATAATGTCCTCCTTAACAAAATCATGAAGGGGCTATTGTCCTAGAGTGAAGGGGCTAATGTCCTAGTGCGAAGGGGCTTTTGTCTGCATATGCAAAATGATTAAGGGGCTATTGTCCGCATGAGCACTATCATGAAGGCGCTTTTGTCCGCCTATATAAATTTGAGCTTAGGGGCTAATGTCCGTCTACCACTCCACCTTGTTGGATTTCTACAAAATTTGGCACGAAGCCTCAGTATGATGCCTAGTTGTGCAAAGCATGGTATATCGATGAAATTTTGGACAAGTTCGAAAACCAGCTAGATCTAGTTAGTAACGACAGGTTATGGCCCTTGATTTGTTGAAAAATGCTATATATTGTATTTTTGTATTTTCCTTTGTTAAATCTGTAGTTACTTCATTTTTTATCTGATCTTTACCATATTTGTTTAGAATGTTAATATAAACCCTCCCCCTCCCAACACCCATTTTTATGAAATTTCATTCATAGAAGAAAGTGGGACAAATTAAACAATGCCGTTGCCAGACTAGACATAGCAGACATACTGCCCATGATTACCAGGTGAGCGATCTAAGGCCATCCTATCTCTGTTGTTTTTGCAATGTTTTAAAAAAACTACTGATGGGAATTTTATGTCGACAACCCTTGATATAAGAGCCGTTTTAGCCAGTAGAGCATCCACAGGCCCTCTTGTTTTTAATAGAATGGCATTTTGTTTTTAAACAAATGCACTTAAATGTCATCTCCGTTTTTAATTACTAAAATGTTTACAAACTTTCATTTAAGCATCATCGACCTTTTTATTTTTAAGTCCAGCCCCAGTTAGGCCAGACATGTGAATCCACGGATTTCTTGTATGATTTATAAACACCAGTACAAAGGCCATGTATATTGTGTTGTGTGCTTTATGGTGTACACAGAAGCAACTGACATTTTATGACCTTATTATGCAACTAGCCGGATAAGCCACTCCAGTTCAAAGGAGCTACCTGGCGTGGCATGTGCTATATGGTGTACACAGTAAGAGGCACTATGGGGTGGGATTTTATGACCTTATTATGCAATTATCCAGATAAGCCACTCCAGTTCAAAGGAGCTAATTAGTGGACATGTGCTATATGGTGTACACAGTAAGAGGCACTATGGGGTGGGATTTTATGACCTTATTATGCAATTATCCAGATAAGCCACTCCAGTTCAAAGGAGCTAATTAGTGGACATGTGCTATATGGTGTACACAGTAAGAGGCACTATGGGGTGGGATTTTATGACCTTATTATGCAATTATCCAGATAAGCCACTCCAGTTCAAAGGAGCTAATTAGTGGACATGTGCTATATGGTGTACACAGTAAGAGGCACTATGGGGTGGGATTTTATGACCTTATTATGCAATTATCCAGATAAGCCACTCCAGTTCAAAGGAGCTAATTAGTGGACATGTGCTATATGGTGTACACAGTAAGAGGCACTATGGGGTGGGATTTTATGACCTTATTATGCAATTATCCAGATAAGCCACTCCAGTTCAAAGGAGCTAATTAGTGGACATGTGCTATATGGTGTACACAGTAAGAGGCACTATGGGGTGGGATTTTATGACCTTATTATGCAATTATCCAGATAAGCCACTCCAGTTCAAAGGAGCTAATTAGTGGACATGTGCTATATGGTGTACACAGTAAGAGGCACTATGGGGTGGGATTTTATGACCTTATTATGCAATTATCCAGATAAGCCACTCCAGTTCAAAGGAGCTAATTAGTGGTCATGTGCTATATGGTGTACACAGTAAGAGGCACTATGGGGTGGGGTTTTATGACCTTATTGTGCAATTACCCAGATAAGCCACTTCAGATCAAAGGAGCTACATGGTGTGCCATGTGCTATATGGTGTACACAGTAACAGACACTATGGGGTGGGATTTTATGACCGTATTATGCAATTATCCAGATAAGCCACTCCAGTTCAAAGGAGCTAATTAGTGGACATGTGCTATATGGTGTACCCAGTAAGAGGCACTATGGGGTGGGGTTTTATGACCTTATTGTGCAATTACCCAGATAAGCCACTTCAGATCAAAGGAGCTACATGCTTACTTGGATGCACACAGTAACACACTATGGAATGGTAATTTATGACCTTGTAGTCCGAGAGCCTACCTCATCCTTAAAAGGTTTGACACCTGATCCTGATACTCTTAGAGTAACACCGCAGGAATATTTCTAGCCCTGTTGTCATAAATTGTGGGAGCACTAAAAAGTTATTCAAGATGGCATCAAAGATGGCTGCCAAAATGTGATATACAGTTATAATAATTGTTTTGTTGCATAACATTCGGTATTCTTCTATAAATTTATGTGTATCTTAGATAGGCAATTTATCTGACGCAAAATTTAGTAATGAATGGCAAAGTTCAAGGTCAATGGTCAAAGGTTAAATTTGAGCTCTTTAAGTGTCTTAGTGCCTACTTGGTTTATTTTAAAACATACAATCAGATATATGTAGAAAGTTTGCCACTTGAACATGTTAAAGTAACATGCCAAGAATATATCTAGCCCTGTTGCAGTCATGAAATGTGGTAGCACTAAAACGGTATTCAAGATGGCTGCCAAAGTGTGATACAGTCATGATAATTGTTTTGTTGCATAGCAGTTGTACCATTAAAGATCTTAGGTAGACAATTTATCACACGCAATATTTGGTAATATATGGCAAAGTTCAAGGTCACAGTCTTCAGAGGTCAAATTTGATCTTTTTTGGTGTCTGTGTTTTCGTGGTTTATTTTAAAGCACACAGAGTTCTGTAGAAGTTTTGACAGTTTAAAAACATTATTATATACATTTACAAGCATGTGTATCTTAGGTAGACAATTTATCTCACGCAATATTTGGTAATATATGACAAAGTTCACAGTCACAGTTGATATTTTTTGGTGTCTGTGTTTTCGTTGTTTAATTTAAAGCACACAAACAGAGATCTGTAGAAGTTTTGACAATATCCCAGGAATATTTCTAGCCCTGTTATTGTCATATACTGAGGAAGCCATAAACAGTTATTCAAGATGGCGTCCAAGATGGTCACTAAAATGCAATGTTAAGTCAGTAATATTTCTCATACCTGCCTTATGCTAAAATGCAAGCTCACAATGCCATGTCAAAACTCTGTGTGTGTTGTACAGGAGCTGCTAATATGTTATATAGAGCTTGACGAATATTTGTGTACATCATAACATGTATTCCATACTACATGTTCATTTCCTTGTCTCAATTTGGAAACACAGTTAGGGGTCAAATACATGGAATAATATTAGAGACATTTCTGCTGTTGACTCTATAGAGATATAAGCAAGACTCTTTATGCTATATGTACCTTTACAATGTGATGACATATACAACCCAGTTTGGTAATTAATAGGAAGAAAAGGCTGAAGTGAATTGCTGAGTAAAAGAGACATTTGGCGATGACAATTTGTACTGTCTGCACATTTCCATACTAATGACGTAAAATTAGCCATTTTGATATGTTTATGGCTGTTTCATGTAAGTAAATCCTTTGACAAAACTGACAATATCTTATATCGTCTGCAGGATCTCTAACATTTTTAGAGACATATAAAGCGCAAACAAACTTGTCAATGGACATTGTATTTTCCAAATATAATACCTCATCTTCTAGTGGAATGAAGTACTACTTTTTCAGACTTAACTGCAGTTCTTTTTTTAACATATTTAGCACATATATTTCTTGCCTTTTCCAGATAGTGCACTAGTACTATCACAAGCTGTTATTGCATGAACAGGGGCACAGACTAACTCTATTTAGCTAGGAGCCAGCTGGGCCCCTGACTTAGAATTTTTAGGGGTCCAGCCCAAAAGTTAGGGGCCCAACAAAATATTATTTTATTTTACCACCCTGGTGCATAATTTATGAACAATTACATGCATTTACTCCGTGTTTATTGAATATCATAAACAACATTACTGATCATTACAAGTCCAAGTTATCTATTTAAATTATAAATAGTATTGTTAATGAGTTTTGTTATAAATGATCAAAACTAGAATATGTAAATTATTGTAATAAAAGATTAAAAAAGATTAGATATTATTAAATTAATGTTTTATTTTGTTATAAATATTTTATGTTGACATACAGTTTTAAAATTAATGTATGAGACGTTTTTTATCAACTTGATTCCCTGCCATATAATTATTATTGATGATTTCTGAAAGCACCGCATTTTATTAATCAAAAGCGCCGCGTTTTAGAATATCCAAAAACTGGAAGTGAACCCTAATTATTTCCCCTTTAAATTATAACACAAATTTATGATCATGTGTAAAATAAACACTACCATGTCTGTTTTAATGTTGATTTTATACCAGCAAATGTTACTTGTACTCTTGCACATCTAATTTTACATTGACATTCGAAGCTCAGAGTACCGTAACATGCAGTTTTGTGGGAAACTGTACATCGCAACATCTCGAAAATTGTCTCGTTTCCGCAGTGGAAAAATAAAAACAAACGTTTGTTTTGTTATTATTTTGTTAAGGGTTTGTCTATTTAGGCCAAAAGTATGTAGTTCACGGGATCAAAGCAAAATCTGCGGGGTAAAACCCTCGAACTTATGTTTGTGTTGAATGATTACCCTTTTTCCGTTTTTTGGATTGAATATTTTTGGTCGCCACATGGGCGCGTGAAAGTCAAATTTTGACTGCTAATTTGTGCCCCTGATGAACTCCTGAATGTGCATGACATGAAATGGAGTTTTGCATCAAGATATCTTATGAGGTTATATTGGGACAGCAATCTCAGAGGGAGATGAGATGAAGGATAAAGAATGCCTCTGTCAGTGCGCGAACTCAGGTGGAGCTAAGGTCAGTAGCTCTAGAGCTGAAGGCCTATATCCACTGAACTACCTATGCCGATCATAGATTTTTCTAGGACAGTGTGTATTGCTATACGTATCGTAATCATAGTTCATCGCAAGGTAGGGAGTTAAATGTGAATGTATAAGGTGAATGTATAATATGATCCTGGGAGCCATGTTGATAAAATCATGCATCTTTGGTTGTATTTGTGCTTGACAAATGATACAGTGCTCATGTCATCCCTGAATTCACCAGCAAGAATGACAACTTCACCATGTCGCAATATATCAGATGCACCATGGCACCATCTTTTACATAGAAATGATGTTAAGTTGACTTTAGTGGCATAGTTACTATTGTACTTGCGGATAGGTATGTTGTCAGCTGCAGTTATTTCGTCAGCTAACCGCTTTAATTGACTCAACTCTATCATATTTGTCGAAAACTATATCAGATATATCGCAACTGTCTTGTTTAAGGGACAGGGTAAATATTTTCTGGTATTTATTTGATTTAACTGTCTAAAATTCGAAGCACTATACATAGGCATGGCCGGGCCCTCCCAATGTTCAGCGTGGCGGGAACAGAGTATGCTTTGGCTCCCCAATAATTTGAAGAAAAAAATTGGTTAGCGCTCAAAAAGTAATTTTTTCCTTATATAATGTTGTAGTTTTGGAGTAATTGAGCGTGGATAACGCTTTTTTTTTCTTTCTTTTTTTTTGCTTGTCAACAAATTTGTGGAAAGGCTTGGCTCCCCCAATTATTGAAACATAATTTTTTGATTGTCAAATATCTATTTAAACAAGTTTGGCCCCCAATAATTGAAACATTCCTACGCCCATGCTACATCAACTCTTACGTTCCTATGCCCATGCTATATCAACTTATCTAACGTTCCTATGCCCATGCTATATCAACTCTATCTAACATTCCTACGCCCATGCTATATCAACTCTATCTAACATTCCTACGCCCATGCTATATCAACTCTATCTAACGTTCCTACGCCCCATGATATATCGACTCTATCTAACGTTCCTACGCCCATGCTATATCAACTCTATCTAACGTTCCTAGGCCCATGCTATATCAACTCTATCTAATGTTCCTACGCCTATGCTATATCAACTCTGTCTAACATTCCTACGCCCATGCTATATCAACTCTAACATTCCTATGCCCATGCTATATCAACTCTATCTAACGTTCCTACGCCCATGATATATCAACTCTATCTAACATTCCTACGCCCATGCTATATCAACTCTAACATTCCTACGCCCATGCTATATCAACTCTAACGTTCCTACGCCCATGCTATATCAACTCTAACGTTCCTACGCCTATGCTATATCAACTCTGTCTAACATTCCTACGCCCATGCTATATCAACTCTATCTAACATTCCTATGCCCATGCTATATCAACTCTATCTTAACGTTCCTACGCCCATGCTATATCAACTCTGTCTAACGTTCCTACGCCCATGCTATATCAACTCTGTCTAACGTTCCTACGCCCATGCTATATCAACTCTGTCTAACGTTCCTACGCCCATGCTATATCAACTCTGTCTAACGTTCCTACTCCCATGCTATATCAACTCTATCTAACATTCCTACTCCCATGCTATATCAACTCTATCTAACGTTCCTACGCCCATGATATATCAACTCTAAAACGTTCCTACGTCCATGCTATATCAACTCTAACGTTCCTATGCCCATGCTATATCAACTCTAACGTTCCTATGCCCATGCTATATCAACTCCAACGTTCCTATGCCAATGCTATATCAACTCTTACGTTCCTACGCCAATGCTATATCAACTCTATCTAACGTTCCTACGCCCATGATATATCAACTCTGTCGAACATTCCTACGCCCATGCTATATCAACTCTATCTAACGTTCCTATGCCCATGATATATCAACTCTATCTAACGTTCCTACGCCCTTGATATATCAACTCTAACATTCTACGCCCATGCTATATCAACTCTATCTAACGTTCCTACGCCCATGATATATCAACTCTGTCTAACATTCCTACGTCCATGCCATATCAACTCTATCTAACATTCCTACGCCCATGCTATATCAACTCTATCTAACGTTCCTACGCCCATGATATATCAACTCTTAACATTCCTACGCCCATGCTATATCAACTCTAATGTTCCTATGCCCATGCCATACCAACTCTAACGTTCCTATGCCCATGCCATATCAACTCCAACGTTCCTATGCCCATGCCATATCAACTCCCAACGTTCGTACGCCCATGCTATATCAACTCTTATCTAAATGAGTCAGCACCCCTTTTTCGAAGCAGTGAGACAAGTACATCAGTAATTCTGTCAAACAGGCCAACTTAACAACATGACTATGTGATAAAAGATGGTGCAACATTGAGCCAGAAATATTGCATTGTGGTAACTGCATCGTGGTAAAGTTTTCATTTACGCTTTCGAATTTCAAGGATAGGATGCAAATGATTTGTCAAGCGCAAAAACAACCACTGGAGGATCTCAGCTCTCACCACCAAGAGGCAGACAAACGCATGCTAGTTAATGTTCAGCTTGCCTCAGAAAACTCTGTCAGTTATAAATCCACGAGATACAGTTGTTGCCGTACTAAATGTATACTGAGGTAACTCTCTAACTTTTAATTAACTATGGTTCCGAACAGAATTAACTATGGTTCCGAACAGGAAAAATACAAATGGGGACATATATAGGGAGGGATATACGGCTTGCTATGCTCTATACTTCCGTTTCCAAACAATAACAACGGTGATAGTATAGTGCATTATCTGGAAATGGCAAGGTAAAATATCTAATCTGTTGGGTATCAATCATTTTATTTCTGTGTGGGGGCCTGGGATTTTTCCTGAAAAAATATTCTGGGCCCTTGAATTGCTGCTGAAAAAAAATCCTGCCTCTGACGAAGGGGAAAAAAATAACCCAGGG